>APFE030956613.1:52705-69756 GCA_000404065.3 Pinus taeda | reverse complement strand
ATGACATTGGCTTTTCAGGTGCTATTTAATTTGTTTGCTTGTTTGTGTTTGCGGACTTGCTACAAGGGAGCTCATTTGGATCAAAGGAGCGAGGCTTCCACAAACTTGCATTGGACCCAAGGTAGGCCTAAAACACTTGTTTGCCTTTGTTTTTAATTGCATATTTAGAGAAAGATAGTTTTTGTTTGGCTTACTTGTCACTAGATATCTTTAGATACTAGGAAGGTCGAGCTTGTCCACAAAATCGACTCATTCCGTGTGACAAATTGGCATCTCCGCTGGATGGTCAAGATGGATGACAGATATTTTGCAGATGAATGGCTTATTTGCACTGACCTCTTGAACACATAACGACACGACATATGGTTTGGTGACAATTGACCCAAAGTTAATACCCAGAAACCGGCTGAAGAATTTCAATGTGGTTTGATCAACTCTTAGGCAAAGGATTTCCCAACCTAGGTGAATAAAGTGTCGTGTTCAAGAGTGGTTACAAAGTATTACAAAAAGACTCATTTTTCTCTCTTTTCCCCCACCATTTCTGGCAAGTACCTCTTTATTTTTTACAAGCTTGAGGAGGATAACATTTGCTTGATTATAAACTCATCCTTCGAATGAGTCCAACTTAGTTTAAATTCGAACCCTAAGAAGGAGTGGTCTGTTCCTGTTTGTAATTGAACAGGTCCTTTACTGTCAAAATTTAACGAGTCCAGTATAGGAGAAACTTGGCGTTTTTCAATTTTAGAGAGTCTGAAAAAACTTAAGAATACTCCAGGGTTGACCTTTTTCATAAATTTGTGTCTCCCAAGCCCGAAAAAGTATAAAATAATACTTGAGAGAACCACTTGAGCTTTACGACCAAGGATTACTTTTCGTAATTAGTGCCTCTGATCCGAAAAAATAAAAAAGCGATCAATGACACGTCGTTTTATGACCAGTATCGAATTTGAAACGACAAAAATCCAGCAATATTTTCATGTTTTTACGGTCAGAAAAGGGCTGTAAGAGGATCGTATTTTTAGTTCCATTTTCACGAGCTTAACAAGAAAAAATCGGCAATATTTTCATATTTTAGGAGTCAGAAAAGAGCTTAAAGGTGACTCTAATGTTTTTTCGTCGAAAATGACCAATTTTGCCTGAAAATTCCGTTATCCTAAACAAAAACTCAAACACTACTCATACCTATTTAAAATGGATAAAAATGCTGCAAAAGTTACCTTTCTAAAGTGAAACATAAACAAATTTACAATTTATTTATTCAAAAAACTTATAAAAAGGGCTCTTGTCAATTCATTTTTACCATTTGAGATTTGGGTGAGAAAAAAGGGCTTTTGGTCAGAAACTTCCCGTGAAGATTGCGGAAAATCCGTCTGTCGGAATCGAACGCTGTCTCCTCCAGGTAATCCATCATCCTACTCTTCAATTTCATTCGTTTCAAATTTTTTTTTAGGGGTTCATTTCATTTTTTAGGAGCTTTTAGGTTCAAAAACCCGCGCGCGGGGGCCCGCAGGTGTACCACAGGGGACCCGCATACCCTGACTTTTTCACAGTGGGAAGAAAGTCGGGGGTACGCACCTGCCGTGAAGGCAAGGTGCGGGCCCATGAACTGTCTCTAACCAAAGGGTGCGTACCCCGCGCAAAGGTTTTTAAAACCTAAAAAACTCAAAATTCATCCAAAAAAATTCAATTTCATATATTCTAATTCACCTTTTTACTGAATGTAGGGTAAACATCATGCTTGATTGGCGAGAACGGGAGCATGAGGATGTAGATCTCACCGCGATAAATCATCAACCTTCGATTGATGCATTGAAGGCATGCGGCCTGTACAAATTCTGGGCCATACCTGGCATGAGGGCCCAGGTGGACTTTCTGTAGTGGTTGGTAGATAGATGGAGCATACAAAACCAATGCTTCTTCATTGGTGGTCACTAGCTCGAAATAGAGCCAGAAAACATATACTTTTTGACTGGTTTACCTAAGAGAGGTGAACATTTGACTCTATTTGGGGCTAGGGCAGGTGGCCAGTCTGTCAATAGCCTCCGGCTAGAGTAGTGCAATGCCCAGACGAGAGACAAAGGGATAGATATCAAAACCATATCCCATCCTGAACTCATGGTGATTGTGTTTATAGTTAGCAGACTCTGCGGGAGTGCAGCACTACATGTAGCCACTGGATCCCAGATGCAGATGGTAGTTGACTTCTTTCGAGGCACCATTTTCAACTGGTGCGATGTTGTGTTGGCTAATGTAAAAGGCCAACTGACTATGGCCAAGAACGGACAACTGAAGACCTTTGGATATGGTGCTTTAGTTGTGAGCTCTGGTCTGGAGAGGGTCCCAATGTTGGTCCCATAGCACCTCACTATTGGAGTTGGACTTCCTCAAGAGCCCAAACTGATGCGATGGGTTGCAGTTATGGCCCGTCATCCTGATGAGGGGATAGAGATCGTTTGATTCAAACCTGAGTATTTCCAATGGTTGGAAAACCAGGTTTTTGCTATTCAGGATTTTCCTTATGCTGGGGTATATTTTCGCGGTGACCCAGACATGGCTCTTCCACCAAGAGAGCAATGGGATGACTCAGGTAAAATCATTTTCAACATTTTTCCTAATTTAATTTTTTTTGTTTTTATCTCGTCCAAAAATTGATAGTAAAAGTTTCAAATGCAGATGTAGGCCCACGGCGACTAGCCGCTCTCCGACCTTACGAGAGGAAACAACCAGCTGCAGCAGCACCAGCCCCACAAGACGAATCAGCAAAGACCTTGGCCAAATTGGAGAGTCATCTAGAGTGCTTGAGAAGAGACATTCCAAAGACTAGCATAGATGACATTCCTCTTCGACTTCAGCGCTATGTGATTGGGGTCCCAGGACCTTTTAGGAGGTTCCTTTGTAAGGTGGCCCGTGCAGTGGTTTCTTATCGAGATCATCACCAGTGATGGGATGATCGCCTATTGTAGACACATATGTCAATTTTGCTTTTTGTACTTATCATTTTTGCCGATCATAAGGTGTTTTTCAACCTATGATCGAGTACGATGTATATTTCAACACACTCCTATATTATACTATATCACTATTACCGGCTTATCTTGTTAAACATGTTATGGAATGTTTTTTAAATTTACTTGTATGACTATTGCAAATTTCTACTTAACATTCGAGAAGCAATTGCATCTGCTAATGTATTTAAAGATATTGGAATATGTTGATATTCAATATAGTCAAATTCACATTCCAAGAGACGCACTCTCAAAAATAATCTCAATAATATTGGATTTCTAATGGCATATACTCTATTAAGCTGTAATGCAACGAGTTCAAAATATAACCTCAATATCAAACTCCGAATCCCAAATGAAATAGATTCAGATAATAACTCAATCACTGCACTATACTCTGCAATGTTGTCCGTTGTTTGACCGAGGCTTACCCCATGCATAGATACCAACTCGTCAGAGGGCGAATAAATAACCCAAGCCGCGGAAGAAATATTCTGTGTACTACGACAAGCACCATTAGCGAAAACAATGTATGTTTGGAGAGGCGTCGACATCTGCGATATCAAGAGTAAAACCAAGATAAGCAGGAATAATGACAAAAAACACTCTCTAATCCAAGCACACTTTTTAATCTAAAACACACCAGCTAGAAAGAAAACTAACCTAACTAAAAATATCCACACCCATCCTTAAGCATAATACCTCTTCAGGTAAAGACCATTTCTGGGTTTACTTAAAGAGACCCTGTCAAATTCTACCAATTCATAGGCCCCTTTTGCTAGCTTTTGCTTGACAACATAGGGACCATGCCACATAGGCACAAATTTTCCAGTGCCTAATTTATCATTTGCCTGATCGTACAATAAAACTAGGTCTCCTTCAGAAAAATTTCGATGGGTCACATTTCGATCATACTGAGCTTTAATATGTTTTGCATGAGTTTCAATCGCTAATGCAGCATCACGTCGATTCTCATCTAGCTGAGACAAGTATAACAAACGTCTTTCCTCTTCGGAAGTGGCTGGAAGTAACTCGATGGCCATTTGCAATGACGGGATTTCGCACTCAATGGGTAACACAGCTTCCAGACCATAAACAAGTTGGAAAGGAGTGAACCCTGTTGACGTTTTTACTGAGGTTCGATACGCCCAAAGTGCTGAAAATAGCATGTTATGCCAATTCGACCGATGAATCCCAATGATTCGTCGGATCATGATGACTAGAACTTTGTTGATGGCTTCAACCAGACCATTAGCTTGTGGATAATAAGGAGTTGAACTATCATGACGCAAGCCAAGTTGGCCTGTAAGTTCAATCATCATAAGGTTTCGAAAATGATGCCCATGATCAGTGATAATCGCTTGTGGAACACCAAACCTAGCAATTATATGATTAAACACGAAAATCGCAGTTGTTTTTCCGTCTACCTCAAATGTAGGCATCGCCTCGGCCCACTTGGTAAAATAATCTACCGCAAGGATGATATACGCATGCCCCCCGGCCGAGTGAGGGCTACATGTAATAAAATCAATACCCCATTTGGCAAAAGGACCAACGGCAATGATAGGGTGAAGAGGAGCAGGTGGAGCGCGCATCTTTCGATCAAAAAATTGGTAGTTGTGGCATTTTCGGACCGCGATAATACAATCTTTAAACATAGATGGCCAGAAGTAGTGAGCGCACAATATCTTTTGGGCTGTGGCATACCCAGACATATGATCGCCACATGCTCCAGAGTGACAGTCATTTAAGACCCTTTCAGCTTCCTCATGAGTTAAACAACGTCGAAAAACAGAGTCTGCCCCAAGACGATAAAGAGTATCTCCAATAATTCTAAATTGTTGGGACTGGAATCGTATTTTTCGATGTTCTGATCGTGAAATATCTGGCTAAAAGGGTTGGGTTTGGAGATAAATGATGATATCCCCATACCATGGATCTAAAGTGCTAATTAGAAACAAGGATTTGTCCGCAATGGGCTCCTCCGCCACAGCTTCTGTGTCAGCACGCGGGAAGTCACACATTAACTCCGCAAAAACTAAATATTTATTCAACTTAGACTTTTCAAATTCCAAGTCGAACTCCTACAGGATCACAATCCATTTGGAGTACTTGCCCCCTAGCAATTGCTTGGTCAGAATATAGATCATAGGGTTGCAATCAGAAATTACTATAGTTTTACGTAGTAAAATGTAATGACGAAAATGTTGGATAGCTTGAACGGCTGCCAATGCCAATTTCTCCACGTGTGAGTATTTTAGGTCAGTTGGATTTAAATTTTGACTAAGGTAATATATCACATGTTCAATACCGAATTCGTCTTCCTGAACTAACACCATTCCGATGGTAGAATGGGAGGCGGTGAGATACAAGAAGTAGTCCTGGCTGTAGTTGGGAGGATGCAATAACGGTGCATGGGTCAACGCGTGTTTTAGTGCATCAAAATATTTCTCAGCTATCCCATCCAAAAAGAATGGATTATTCTGTTTCAACAACCGGGTAAAACCCTTTGTGATCTCGACGTAGTTAGGAATGAATCGACGTAAAAAGTTTGCTTTCCCTTGCAAACTTTAGAGTTGGCGAAGACTCGAAGGAGGAGGAAATTTGACAATGGCTTCAACCTTCGAGGGATCAACGCGAATGCTGGCTTTCGAAACAACAAACCCCAGTAACCGACCTGTTAAAACACACTTGTGTGGGTTCAACCTAATCCGATAATGCTTACACCTCATAAAGATTGTGCATAAATGAATGAGATGATCAGCTCGATTTAATTAATGAGCAGGCAAATCATCGAGATAGGGTTGCACAATGTGCTTGATATCATGAAAAGCATAAGACATGGCCCTTTGAAAAGTTGCTTCGGTGTTCTTGAGCCCAAAAGGTAACTTGCAATAAGAAAATGTCCCCCATGGACAAATGAAAGTTGTTTTTGGTTGATCAGCAGGTAGAATATTGATTTGATTGTATCTGGAAAAACCATCCATGAAGGAGAATATTTCACTGTCGGCACAATCATCAATGATTTGATCGATATAGGGAGTTGGGTAATTGTCCTTTGGACAAGCTCGATTAATGTCCCTATAATCGATACATATTATTATTGTCCCTTGATTTTTATTAACAGGAACAATATTCGATACCCAATCCATTAACAGAATCGGATAAATGAAACCTGCTTTGAGTAATTGCAGCAGCTTTTCTTGGGTGGATCTAACGCAAACGGTTCCAGACGGGTTTAGCATCCGGGTAAGTTTTAATTTCATGAACAACAATTGCGGGGTCAATTCCTAGCATTTCCTCATATGACCACGAAAACACGTCGTGGAATTCTTGAAATAGGGCCTTATATGTTTGAATTTCATCTTCTGTACAAGCGGCACCTATATGAATGTTTTCAACAATCCCAGGCTTAACCAAAATGTCAATAGGAATAGTTCGAGAAATATTTCCCAAATTTAGCTTTGAATCAGGATTTTTCATTGGATTCTGAGCTTCCTTGACATATTCAGTCGTAAAAATTGATGAAAAATCATTTTCAAAAAGATCACTCTTGGGTAAAAACGAAGATCTGTGATGAAGATCTTCCCATGGTAACTCATCGACGCATAGGATTTCATGAATTTTCTCATTAGTGTGAACAAGTTCAGAAAACGTTATTAAATCTGAGGTTGAAAGTGATTCCTCATGGACCACATCCATTAAGTAAATTTTGGTTGAAGATGTGTCGGAAAGCGATTGCACGGTCTGATATGCAATTTCATATGGACTCAAAGGCATAACATCACCAAATGAGTCTATCTCAGATTCAGAAGGTATGATCCAAGGATCATCATAAACAATGATGTTTGACGAAATCATATGAATGGTTGCAATAGAAGATGATGCGTTGATAGGAGGAAAAGAAAAAGTTCCCAGTAAACCGACATCTTTAACTAGTCCTACTCCAACATCCTTATACGGGATAGTCATTTTACCGACATGTTGAATGCTTTCAGAAGAGGCTGGGTCGGATGAAAAGTAAGTCCGCTGGTCTATGGTTACAATCTTTCCTTTATGAGGGAATTTTATAAGCCGAAAGACCGATGAAACGATAGCTGTCATAGCATAAGACCAACTACGACCCAAGAGAAGGTTGTAATCTAAAGGGGCATCAACAACCTCCACATCTAGATTAACGGTTTTTCCTTCAACCCCTATAGGTAAATCCTGTAGAATGCCAAAAGGATGAAACCCACTGCCATCAAAGGCCTTTAGAATCGTCGGGGATTGATTTAGCGACGGAGAACCAAGCGATCTCCAACATTGTATTGACATAATACACGTTGAGGCTCCCTCATCAATCATAGTCCTATGAACATGTATCTTTTTTACTATCACTAGGATCTGGAAAGCCATTTGATGAGGTAGGCGCAGTGTACTATTTTCTAGATTGAAAATTATAAGGTTCGAGTCCTGAAGTCAACAGCTCCTATAGCCGACAAAAGTAATTTACGCTGTGCTGGACATGATTGCAGCACTTCCAAAGCCGACATTGTTGAAGGTGAAACAGCTAAATCTTCAACAATGTTATAGTTCTGAGCCGCTCTCGCATGTGGATTGAAAGCTGAATTTCGAAGTATACCCTTGGTGGGCGGTTTGATTACTAAATCTGGTTTAGGTTTCTCGATTTGTAGCGGATCGGAACCGGGAGCTGAGGTTGATGGGTTAGAATGAGAAGATTATGCTTCTTTACCATCAACAGGACTTTTACTTCCATAATCATGCAATCGAGTCGCAATCCTAACATGGGACATCATCAGTATGGGCTCTTCGTTGGCATTTGAGGAAGAACCTATCATCTTACTGTCTTGATTTGGAAAAGGATCCTTCAAAATAGCAGGAGTTTGGGAACCTTTGACAATTTTCGCAACCTCTACACGATGAGGGCAGTCTCTTGTAAAATTCTCTTCGTCACAAATGAGACAAGGATAATGAGGTTTACGTTTTTCATCGGTTGATTCCACTTTTTCTAGTTTCTCCTTTGAATTCTTATCTGTTTTATTCTTCTTCTTCCCTTTATTTTTACCACCGGATTTTGTTTTGGCTGTAGGTGACTCTACAACATGAATATCGGCGGAGAGTTCCATGGAAGAATCTCCTGTCGGGGAATCTGGCAAGGTTATGATAGGAGAAGAATTCTTGGAAGACTTCTTCTTACTTTTGGTATTAACCATACCAATCATACCATCAGTGGCATGAGACCCTAAAGGAGCTGCAGCGATTTGATTTTGCTTGGGAAGATCGGGGATTTTCTCGTGTAACGTACCTGACTGAGTATAAACTAAGTCAAGGTACTGTGCTTGAGAAATTACTTGCTCCTCAATAACGACTCCAGCCTTAGCTACATCCTCAGTGATCTTGGGTAATAAAGATTTTACAAACCACTCAACTAAGATCTGATCTGGGATAAAAAAAATTACTAAACGCTGTCTACGTCTCCATTCATGAATGTGATCTGAAATGTAAGTGGACGTTGACTTCTTTAACGAAGTTAATAATTCCGTGCCATTGTCATATCTGACTGGCAACTGAAAATGAGTTAAAAACGAAGTAGCTAATTGACTAAAGTTATAAAAAGTGGCTCGTGGTAACTGAATGTACCATTGGGCCGCAAGACCAATTAGAGTGTGCTGGAAAAGTCTTAAACTGATTGAATCATCTGAAATGGAATTAGACGCACACCAGAGGTGATAAGTCATCACATGGTTCGACGAGTCCTCTCCTGATTTTCCTTCAAACTTAGGAATATCACTAGGCAACTTATTCGGCATTGGCAGCCAAAATGGAAGATATTTAATTGGATCGTTCGTAAGGCGCATCAAGTCAGGCAATTCCAAAGTTGTGATAAATGGTAATTGATGATTGGGGTCCCTAAAACTCTGGGTCGTCAAACTAGTCCCAGGAGGAGGATATCCAGGATAACTAGGAATTGGAATTGCATTTGGGATATTATATCCTCCCGGAAAACCAGGATTAACCGGACTGTACTGGGGTTGTTGAGGTTGTTGATATGTATACCCAGGGTACGGTTGATACTGATAGACTGGATGCTGCACAGCAGGACCGAATTGGTATTGTCCCTAGTATGGTTGATAAGTAAATTGAGGTTGACTTTTGACGACCGTACTTGAACCAGGTTGTCCTACAGGCATCTGAACTAAAGTGTGAAACGTGGGTCCAGACTGAGGTAAAGATGTCTGAGGAGTTGATACAGGAACAGTAGAAACCGGAGTTGTCGATACTCGAAATGTAGGTGGGGTAGATTTAACAGATGTTGCAGCAGTTGTAGTAGTTGTTCGAGGCGAAGTACGTGGAGTACTAGGCCCAGGCTGAGAAACTACAGAAGGTGCAGAAGTTTGAATAGTAGACTGGACAGGTTGTTGGGGTGAACCAGAAACCAAGGGTTGTCCAGTTTGAGATGACAACTGTACATTCGGTTGCAAGACCTGTTGAGATTTAGATGGATCCCATATTAAGTTCATTCCACGGTACAGACCCATAACAGGTTGAGAATATTGAAGACCATAATCGGGTTGAGGGTAGGGTTGATAATTCAACAGTACATTTCCAGATCCTTGAACATATGATTGACCAGAAGGTGGTTGGTAACCTTGGGTTGGGTACTGACCTTGGGGTTGATAACCCTGAGGCACGTACTGATACTGGGGTTGACCTTGAGGTACATATTGATACTGGGGTAGACCTTGAGGTACATATTGAGTCTGGGGTTGACCTTGAGGAACGTATTGTCCTGTAGGTATGTACTGTCCTTGAGGTTGCCCCCCAGGTGCAAACTGGGTACCTTGAGGTTGCCCCCCAGGCGATACTTGAGGATTTTGGGGCTACCCCCCAGGCGGTGACTGGCCACCTTGAGGTTGAGGATTTGGAATAGTACCCGACATCATGAGAATATTTTCTACACTCAACGGCTTAGTACCATTATTTCCAGTTAATAACCCTTGCTCAATAGGTTGAGGAGATGCTCCCGAAAAAGTACCAGAAAGTGACTGATACCCAGCGGGAACAGAAGGGACGCCGTACAAAAAGGCTTCTGGAGATTGAGAAAACATGGATGACTGCCTTGACATATTTAACGGAGGATAGTAACCCCTAGGTGTCGGGTGATAAGAAATACGAGGTGGTGAAAAACTTAGTCCCAGGTTTTCCAAAAAGTTAGTTAATGATAGATACCAAGCACTGCTCCTAGGTGGACTGTAAAAGATTGATTCACGCTCCCTAAGCTCTATAACAGGTTGATTTTCAGGGATAGGGATACCTTCTTTTTCTTCCGGAGTAGAAAGTTCTTTAATAGCTATTAGTCCAGAAGGAAGATTTTGGGTAATTACTCTTTCTACCCTGGGTGAACCAGGACCACTTGAAGCTGGAGAGTTAAACCCCGATGTTTTAGTAGCAACAACTTCAGTTTCAGGTTCAGATATTTCAGGTTCTTCACCTATATCACTAGTAGATGAAACACTACCAATAATTTCGGAAACAGACACAGACTGTGTATTATAATCTGCTACTAAAGCTTGAAAATCAGAATGTACCACCAAAGAAGACTCTCCTTCTTCAAGTGACCCAACTCTACTGTCTCTAGGAGTTACCAGGGCTCGTAGCCCTTCAGGCTGGCTCGGTGAAAACTCAGGAGGTTGTCCCCGAAGTCTACGGGACTTCCTCGGTAATTCAACCACGGTTAAATATTTTAACTACTTCAGACAAAAACAAAGTAAAATCTCAATGAAAACCACCTAAAGCCTCTAAAGAACCAAACAAATTGAATCACACAGCTAAAGAATCTAGGAGATCAAACCACACACAAAAAGTAACTTTCCGTACTGAAAACACTAGTTGGTGATGAAATCCAACATCGCAAAGTTCAATACAGAAATGGCAGTTGGAACAGTTACCCCGGCAACCTACTTAATGAATAGACTGGCACAAATTCCTCCACTAAACTGTCACGAGTGAAGAGAAGCCCCAGAAAATCCAAGTGAGTCTAGCCGACGTCTGCTCCAGGTATAGTGGGATCTTCCCACCACCGTCACTTTAGGAAGAACCCTATAGAATATGGTCACTATGGTCACCAACGGAAACAAATACACCTGGGGGAACAATCTACAATTCGATACGCACGCAAGGGCAGAGTAGCAAGCTCAATCCCCTTGAAGGCTCCTCGACATAATCCAAGGTTTACCAACAAGTGACCCCAGGCTCCTCGACAATGGTTAATCCGAGGTTTATCATTTTTAATACGTGAATATCTGGCGTCATTCCCAATGAGGAAGGATTGATTCCCACACTGGTTCAAACACGTTCTCGTGCTTCTCCTTTAAGAGGAGATTTCCCAGAGCATAGATGCAACAGTTGGATTTTTCTCCTACCGCAAGAAACAGCTACTTGTTTTTTTTACTGTCTTGGAGAGTTGATTACTCCCTACTCCAAGACACTAGCCTAAGCTATGTTGGTGTAATAGAGCCATAGAAATAAAAATATTACTAGATTGATTTTACTTTAAGCATTATTTTTATTGGTTTTTCTTTAAGTCAAGAGGTGCAAAGATGAAACTCGTGGTGTGAAGACTTGACTCGAAATCACTAAAGAAATGCACTTAAGATGATTAAGCAATCTTTTCCCTTCAATGAAATTCTAGCTAGGAAAGAGTTTGAGAGTGCAAATGCTTGTAAACACAAATCTTTATTAACAAACAAATTAAAAGAAGAGTTTTTGTCTTTTCCAATGCGCTCAAAACGAGACAACTAGTTATTTTCACAAAAAATTCCCTTTTCTTTCAAACGCTCAAATACTACAAAAACAAACTTTTTCCAAAAGACATTTTTTATTTTTTATAAAACACTCAAAACTATGGACAAAGCAAATCTTGAGATCTATAAACTATAAAAAACTATTTGAAGTAAAAGCTTACAATATGTCTTTTTCAAGGATGTTTTACTCGGCTATAAGCAAACCAAGGACTAACTTGTCCAGAATCACAAATTAGTCAAAAAACAATCAATTTTTGTTTTCTTTCTTAAAAATGAAATCCAAACTTTTAACACAAGCTTTTTCGAAGTTTCGCAAAGAGAAAACACAAGATGGGTTCCTCAACAAAGGTAGATTTTGCAAATGGTCAGACTCATAAGAATGCCAGTAAAAACCAAGGTGATCTGAGGCTTCTACGACTTCTAAGATCAGAGCTACTACACGACCAAATTGAAAATCAAGACCGGCAACCAAAACTTCTAGGAATTTCACCTAAAACCCTAACACCAATGAAATTAACCTAAGGAAAGTTCTTAACAAGTCACATGCAAGTCTGGCCAGGGGATAACAACATCTAAACAAATACTAAAATGACTAAAAGAGAAAATCTTAAAATTTTCAAAATTTTAGCAGGGTACGCAGGCCCGCAGTTCACACAGGTGCGGGAACGCTCTGTGTGAAAAGCAAAAGTGCGGACAAGTCCGCACTGTGTTTCAAGCAGAGGGTGCGTTCTTCTCCTAAAGTTATGAAAAACAAAAAATAATCCTAGATCTATTAAATCCACCCAATTCCACACACAACAAGCCAAAAACAGAAACAAAAACACAGTTTCTCAGGTCAAAGTCAAAACAAGGAAAAAATCAAGTCCCCAGTGGAGTCGCCAATTTGTCACACGAAATGAGTCGATTTTGCGGACAAGCTGGACCTTCCTAGTATCTAAAGATATCTAGTGACAATCAAGTCAATCAAAAACTATCTTTCTCTAAGTATGCAATTAAAAACAAAGGCAAACAAGTGTTTTGGGCCTACCTTGGGTCCAATGCAAGTTTGTGGAAGCCTCGCTCCTTTGATCCAAATAAGCTCCCTTGTAGCAAGTCTGCAAACACAAACAAGAAAACAAATTAAATAGCACCTGAAAAGCTAATGTCATAAAGCATATCCATCATAATGATCAAGGAATTTATGAAACAAACCACATAAGACAATTTGTTGATAAAAATGAATCTGATTGTATTAATTCAAATCAAAGAAGAACTTTACAACCTGTGCCTTGATGTTGTACAAGCTCCTCCCAGGGTCCGACAAGAAGTCTCCTCTACTTTGACAAGTTTCACTCACTTCCAAATGAAGCCAAAAGGTATGTGATCTCTCCTCTCAAGCTTAACTAGGAAGTCTCAATTCCATCAGCATTTACCCTTAAAAATGTTCAGCTTCTAACCTCCCTAGCAACCATCCCAATGCCTTAATTTATAGTGCAATGGAGGGAAGTTACAAGGTTCTCCTTCAAACGGATAAAGCCCTCCTTCAAATGGATAGCTTCTCTTATCAAGGGATTAGTTCCTTCTCTTTTGGGATGCATGAACCATCTTGGAGCGAACAATCCACGTCAAAATTCCTTCTAGAATCATCTAGAATTAACCCAAAGTGAGTTTTTTAGAATAAACTTGCGCCTTTTTTACTTTCACAAGGGTACGCACCCACCCCTTTACAAACAGAGCTTGCAGATATGCAGGTAACATGAACAAAGGGTGCGGGCCCGTAGGCAAAACTGAGAGAAAGTGCGGAACCAGAGCTTTATTGATTCTTAATGTCTTTCTCTCATTTTCAAAGCTTGAAATGAAGAGATGAGGTCTGAGACTTGCTTAGGAGTACAATATAAGTGATGATAGACCCATACTGACTGCAAATAGTCATGGTGACGATATTTTTGTGTAACAGAGGGATTAGGACAAATCAAAAGGTTCCCCTTTGGGGAAGAGTCATTTCTACATGTTAGAAACCTTCCAAATGTCCCTTTTAGACAAATTTCTAATGATCTAAAATAAAAAAGAGAATACCTTCCATTAAGATCTTCCTTGATTGGAGAATCACTATCATATGAAGGCAAGCTATTAAATTTCTCAAATTTTCAAGCCTCACCAACAGGAAAAAACATAGATGATTTGCAGAAAGATTCATTGCATATCAAACAAGTTGCAGAATCTCAGAGAAAAGAAATAAAATTCATGATAGATAAAATTGACATATTGTCGCATGTTCTTATAGACACCACAGCCTTAAGAACATCTCTTCAAAAAGTTGAAGAAAGATTATATTTGCTAGACTCTTTGTTAGGAAGAATAAATGGAGTAAAATGGGCAGCTAGAAAAACAAAAAACAAAAAAAAAGGCCCTTATGTTTCTCATAATGATGTCCTTCGAGATCAAACAAAGAGAAATCATATAAAACATAGAAAAAAATTCCATAGGAGTATTCCAAGTTCAGGATGAAAGGTCTAAATGGAGTTTTGGTAGCACAAAAGATGTCCTAAACAAAATAACAAAAGAAATGTCTATTATGAAGAAATGACCACACCCTTTGTAACCATAGACTAAAGAAAAATGCTTGGAATCTTTGACCATAAAAAGTGAGTTAGAGTTTGATACTATGATGCCAATGGCATCATCTTCCCATCCTAAGGAATTCCCATCCTTAGGAATTAAAGGGACTAATAAAATCATCTCAAGTATGCCCGACCATCCAATGATTAACTTTGGATGTCAATCTACAAAAGAAATAAGGTTTCCATCCAACCGTTAACAAATTAGGTTACTGGAAAAAAGGTAGAATATGTGACCCTCGCACCAACGTATATGGATACACAGTTGATAAACGGTTTCATAAGACTTGCAAAAGATTAGCGATGTTGGTTGCCACAAAGGAAAAAAGATGAGTTGATGAATGACCTCAAAGTAGATGGAGTAGTAATGCAAGCCTTGAGTGCACAGTTTTATGGTCTTGAGACTGATATAGATCGTGACCATATTGCGTCCTTGTTTATGACTCAAAGGCTTTGTTATCTTGCCTAACATGATCAATATTTTTATTATATGCAAAAGTTGATAATAGAATTAGGAAAAATTAATGATCCTACATATATAAAATACTATATCAGAAGCTTTCCAAGGGAACTTCCAGATGTAGTAGAGAAATATTTTAAAGATGAAGGCATCACCCTAGAAGTCATGTCCATAGCAATGGCTGATAGGCACAATAGGATAGTAATCCAAGAGAATTTTTTGGCTCAAAGGGTAAACAAAGATTTCAAAAGGTTTGATAATATGTTTACTTCATATATGTGCAAAGATATAGGAAACATGCCTAAGTGGGGATGTGGTTTTTATAATCATGGAAACCAAACTACAAAAAATGTCTATTAGTGCAACAAAAGGGATAAATACTACACTTTTAGATCTAGGTTTCTCCCTGATAGATCTAAAAGAAGGTATAAGAAAAATAAAAGTTATCCCAACAAGATTCCGTATTTGAAGAAAAGAAAAACACCCTAAAAAAAGTATGTATGTTATACCTACAACAAACCAAGCCCCTAGACTCACTAATACCCGCAGAGGAAATCTAAGCCAAAATTTGCTGCATTGAAATATTCTTTACTAAAAATTAGTAACTCCTCCCATTAAAATGTTAAAGGAATGCGACACAAACCAAACAACCAAAAACATCATTTGCATAAATATTGACGAAGCAACCCATATATCAAAAAAATATCCAGACTTAAAAATCCTTGAACATTTCCTTGCATTTTTAAGGCCACTCGTTAAACCTAAACCTAAACTTAAATTAAGCCACATAAACACTTTCTTATAACCAAAACTTTAAATAAATCTAAGTAATAGAGATGCTTGAATGACTAACGCAGTGTGAAGGTAGGTTTATCTAATTCCATTCTTTCATCAAAATTTTAAACCAAATTAGAAACATGATAATATAATACAAATATATTTTCTTGACTCAAAATCAAATGCACATATTGCAACCCAACATACAAAAGCAAAAAGCTTCTTGAACCAATGTATCGGAAGTGCAAGAATGCTTACTCCAATGTATTACAACATACATCACGAGAATCATATAAATCTATTTCTTTATCTATCCATAATATTTAAA
The DNA here is from genome assembly GCA_000404065.3 of Pinus taeda. Lineage (NCBI taxonomy): Eukaryota > Viridiplantae > Streptophyta > Pinopsida > Pinales > Pinaceae > Pinus > Pinus taeda. The sequence continues at coordinate 53,782 of APFE030956613.1, read as the reverse complement.
GTAAAAATATACGGATATTACTAGATTTGGGTCTTTGGGCTATCTTATATATAAAATTTTACTTCAATTATTAATATATAATTATATATATATTTTTGCATCCTGTGGTTTAATTGTAATTTATTTGTTCATTAATTATTGATTTCTATAATTTAGCTAGAACCATATATTTTCACTTTAAAGTTAAATAGAAAATAATTTACTAATAATAAATTCAAAATTTTTTTAATCTCATTAACTACATTTTTTTTTTTTTTTTTTTTTTTTCCTTCCATAATTACGTCAAGAGGCGCATTCTACGGCCTAATTCTCAAAAAATAATAAAAATATTTTTTGTTAATATTTGCTAAAACATTAATCTTAATCTACCCAACAACACCCTAATCTTAAATAGAAAAACAATCTACCCAACAACACCTTAATGTTAAATAGAAAAACAATCTACCCAACAATAAAATTTTATCAAAATTGTATTAACCTCAATTAAAGGTAAACACCCTCTTTTGAAATAGTTTTTTTTTCATAAGCATTCTAAATCCCAGAATGACTCCAATGTGTAAGTATGTAACGTCCTCAAAAAAGAATAAAAATATTTTTTCGTTAATGTTTGCTAAAACCTTCACTTGAATCTTAAATCGCTAATGTATTTAATAACTCTTTTAATGTGTTTAATAGCTCTTTTATCATGAATTTGAATGGATCATAAATTTACCTTTAACAAAAAAAAATTGCCACATTAAAGTTCCAAATTAGGTAAAATTTTAAACATCTTTACTCTTTACTCAAGCTAATACCATTTCTTAAATCAAAAGAAAAAAGGTTAATTCAACACAAAGAATTGAAAATCTTGCTCCAAAATATTTTAATACTTCTTTTAATTAAATTATTGTAAAATTAATTTTTAAAAGAAGAAACCATATATGTTAATTTGATGTAATTTTACTATACATTTTATTATCATGCTATGTAAAAACATCATTGAATCTAATATTGATATTAAACTATTAGCATTAATATTATATTAATATTATTAAATTTAATAACTTTGGATTAATACAATATTAAATTTAAATTTAA
>APFE030956613.1:23352-46418 GCA_000404065.3 Pinus taeda | reverse complement strand
AGAACATGAAAGAGAGGGGAGAGGAGTAATGAAGAGAGAGAGAAAGAGAGGAGTGAGAGAGGGAGAGAAGGGTAAGAGAGAGATGGAGACACAAAGATGGAGGGGGAAAGAGGGAGGGAGATAGTGACAAGTTTGGAGGGAAGAGAGAGAGAGATGGGGGGAGAGAGGGGAAGGACCAAGGATATGAATTGAGAGGGAGGGACATAGAGATGGTGTCGGAAGGGGAGAGAGGGAGTGAAGAAAAAATACATAGAGAGATAAAGTGGAGAGAGAGAGAGAGAGAAGGGAGAGATGGAGAGAGAGTGTGTATGTTTTGGGGTGAGATAGAAAGACAAAGAAGGAGAGATGGAAGGAAGGGGGGAGAGAAGGAGAGAAGTAGGGAGATAGTGATTGAGTAGGAGGGCGAAGAGAGAGAGAGAGAGAGCGTAGGGGGAGACAGAGGGAGGTGGGAGAGAAAGGGAGAGAGAGAGGCGGAGAGAGAGGGAGGTAAGAAGAAAAGACATAAAGATATAAATGTGGAGAGAGAGAGAGAGAGTGATAAGGGAGATAGAGAGAGGGAGAGAGAAGAGCATGAGGGAAGAGAGATAGAAGGGGGAGAGAGGGAGATAAGGGGAAGAGAGAGGGAGAGGGAGATGAAGAGGGAATGAGAGATAGATAGATATGGAGAAAGAGTGTGTATGTATTGAGGGTTAATATAGAGAGACAAAGGGGAGGAAGAGGGAGATAAAGATGTAGATTGGAGGTCAAGATAAGGAAGAAGAGAGAGAGAAAGGGAGGGAGAGATAGATAGATATGGAGAGAGAGAGTGTGTGTGTGTGTGTGTTTGGGGGGATGAGATAGATAAAAAAAAAAGAAGGAGAGATGGAGGGATATATAGATATATATGGAGGGGGGAGAGAGGGGAGAATATGTTTTGTGCTAGATACACTGATTTTAGTATAGACGATGATTATTAATCCTATTTGATTGCTTGAACTAGATGTATTGATTTCAATGTAAATTATTTATAATCTTATTTGATTGTTTGCACTAGATGCATTGATTTTCAGTGTAGATGTTGATTTATAATCCTATTTCATTAGTTGCTTTAGATGCATTGATTTCAGTGTAAATGGTGTTTTCTAATCCTATTTGATTGCTTGCATTAGATGCATTGATTTCAACATAGATGTGATTTCTAATATATTTGATTGCTTGCACTAGATGCATTAATTTGAACATAGTTGTTGGTTTCTAGGCTTATTTTACTGCTTACATTAGATGCACTCATTTCAGTGTAGATGTTGTTTTCTAATCCTGTTTGATTGCTTGCATTAGATGGATTAGATGTTGTTGTTAGGATATTTTGACACATAGGAAATAGTTAAGTATAACTTAGTCTAATGTATAGTAAAGTGTGTTTCTTTACTATGTACTTTTTGTAACTTACAATTTGACAATCATGATATGTTCTAAACATGAAGTGATTTGATGGTTCTTTCTCTCCTTAGTATTACCGACACTTGATCCATGGCTTACCACCCGATTGGTCCATGATCTCTATTTAAAGCTCATGGAGGGTCATTTGTAAGATGACTATTCATGAGAGAATCTCATGTAAATTTTCTTTCTTTTACATTAATAAATTGTCTGAAGTGGCTGCGTTGGCTCAGGCTGTGGACTGATTCCCTCTTTGAGGGTTTTAACCACGTCAAGAATACTAGTGTATTGATCTATGATTTGTTTGTGAGCAGTGCCCTTTGGTATTCTATCTGAGGAACTTACTCTATAAATTTCTACATGTTATCGGAGCTCTTCAAGGGTCGCATCCGTTGGTGATCCAAATCTGAAGCCAGTACAACTGCGTTCAACTGTCGTTTCCTAGATCTATTGTTTCTAAATGTTTCTAACTGCTTTCGGGCTGATAGAACTACTCTATTGTGTTAGGAGCATCTGTTCTAGTGAAAAATCCTTTTCTTTTCACGCGAAAAGGTTTCTAGTAGCCCTAGCTACGCCATTTTTAAGATCTGGAGGTATATAGTCTTTATTTGTAGTTACAGTTATTTATCTCTATGTTTATTTTAGTTTATAGTACTCTATAATTTTTTTATTACCAGATCTACACCTTTCATTTCTATTTATGCCCTTTTCCCTGCAACTCTATGCGATCTAGGCAAACCAGAAACAGAAAGAAAGGATTTTTCTCATGCGTATGCTCTTTTCCGTTGTGCCTTAGTGTGATCTCGGAAAATCAAAAACATTGAGGAAAATATTTAGTTTCCGGCCAAATCTAACTTTAAGCCGTAAGGATTGCATTTCTTTTGCATGTTCATTTTGGGTTGTGTAATTTTTTTGTGTTGTAGGGAAAAATAGGTTTTTCAGGTAAGCACACACTCCAAAGATTTAGTGAGAAAAAGAAAACCTTTCCTCCTTTCCAAAAATTACTAACCTTTTAAACTAGTTCACTTGGTTCAAAGTTACTTTATGAGAATAGAGGTCTTGGGTTCAAGTATTTCTTTTTATTGAGTTACTTTTTCAAAAAGAACATGTAAATTATGTTTTAAAGTTACTTTATGTAAAAGTGTTATAACTCATTATAAAAAGTGAGTCACTTATAATTTCGAAGTCACTTTATCTTTTATTTAAATTACAATTTAGTGGGTAGTTCATAAAGTACCATTGTAAAAGTGACTTTCACTTATTTATAAAAGTGGGTCACATAAAGTAATCTTTTTTTTAAAAATGAGCTAATTAGATTAAGTTTGGAAGGGGGGGCGGGGGGAATTTTTTTTTTAGAATAACATTATCATTCACTTCCCAACATTCCAGTAGTTCGTCGGCATCTTCAACAACTTTTCTTCAAAAATCCATAACTTCTTCATTCGGAAGCCATTTTAAGGGCTGTTTTTTTTAATCGGTCTAATTTTTCAAGATATTTCCATTGGAATACTTAATTTCAGTATCTTCAGCTTCAATTTCTTTTAAAATGGAACTTCCATGCCTAGTTATTCTTGACAACACCAACTACTTCCAATGTTTATCCTACATTGTGGATTTACTTAGAAGTAAAGGTCTTTATAGAATAGTCTCAAGCCAAGAATCTAAACCTAAAGATGAAGATAAGATATCCAAATGGGAAAACAAGAAAGATAAAGCACATGGGTTGATAGGGATGTCTAATTCTCCAGACCTTATATTTCATATCGTAGAATTTGATACCCTTGATGAAGCAATGAAACAACTCAATAAAATATTTGGAATTAAAAATGAAATTAGAGCCCATCAACTTGAAAATGAGTTGCTTACATTGGACTCCAATAATTTTTCTTCCATTGAATATTTTTTTTCCAAGTTCAAGACCCTTAGACTTCTCTTGGAAGGTGTTAAGGTTAAGAAAGAAGATGGTAGCCTTATCTATCCATTCTTACTAAGTTAAGACCAACCTACTCTGTGTTTGTTTCCACCTTCCATTCTACTAGAGAAGCCTTTATTTCTCAAGGAAAATCCTACAAGTCCCCCTATTTTGATGCCTTTTATGATTCTTTAATAAGAGAACATGAAAAAATCTTACATCTTGGTCTTATTAATACTGGAAACTCTTCTAAGAAAGTCTTAACAGCCCAACAACAACCAAATTCAAAGAATCCTAAGAAGCAACATCCTAAAAAGAATCATCCTAAACCAAACAAGAGTCCTAAGAAATTTCAGTCTCAAAATGAAAAATCAATTCAACAAAATGATAAGACAAATAAAAACAAAGGGAAGAAGATTGATAAACATTGCAAATTTTGTAATCGTGATGCCCACTTAGAATCCAAATGCTATAAGAAGATGGAAGCCTTGGAAGTAGAAATGAAGAGGCATAACATCCATTTGGAGCACCCTTCAACTTCAACTTCATCTTCAGGAATAACACTTTCTGCATGTTATTGTCAAGCATATTAGTCTGTTTATGCAATAAATGTATCTTCTTCTTCTCATTCTCATGAGTGGCTCATTGATTCTAGAGCTTCTTATCACATGGCCAAAAACAAAGCCATGTTTTCTTCTTTAAATGATTGTAACACCAAAAATATTTTTGTTGGTGATGATAGATCTTTTAGTGTTGTAGGGGCTAGAGCTATTCATCTAGACAATGGTAAATTCAATGATGTATTATGTGTTCCTACCTTATCATGCAACCTTCTATCTGTATATCAGATAACTCATTCAGGTGAAGGTAAAATCATTGAATTTTCACCTCACGATGTTGTAATTAAGGACCTAAGAGATCCTAGACATATTTTATCTACCGGCATTGTCGATGATACTACAAGGTTTTATAAGTTTAACAACTTTGGGTCATCGACTCTTCCATCGATATTTGTTACTCATAATGATGAAGTGATCAAACTTTGGCATGAGCGATTTGGTCACTTAAACTATCGCTCCCTTCAAAATCTATGTAAAGAAAATATGGTGATAGGTCTTCCTATGGTATCTTGTAGATATGGTGTTTGTTCTGGATGTGTACTCGAGAAACATCATCGGGATAGTTTTGAAAAACATGCATCGTGGCATGCCTCAACCCCTTTACAGGTTATGCATAGTGATTTATGTGGTCCACTTCCAATTGTTTCATTCCCTGGCTACAAGTATTTCTTAACTTTCATTGATGATTTCTCGAGACGCACTTGGGTATACTTATTAAAACTCAAGAGTGAAGTATTTAACATGCTCTTGGCCTTTAAGGCCTTTGTTGAGAAACAATCTGGACATCAAATTATTAAGCTAAGATATGATAATGGTGGAGAATATGTTAACAACAAATTCATCAAATTTTTCACTGAACATGGAATTCAATTGCAACTTATTATTCCATATACTCCACAGCCAAATGGTGTAGCTGAAAGGAAGAATTGCACCTTAAAAGAAATGGCTAATTGTATGCTTCAATATAAAGGACTTAGTCTTAAATTTTGTGAAAAAGCAACTAACTATGCAAATTAAATAGTAAATCACACTTGTACTAAGGCTTTAAAGAATATCACTCCAGAAGAATAATGGAGCTCAATTAAACCAGATGTAAGTCACTTTTGTGTTTTTGGAAGTGAAGCATGGGCCCATATTCCAGATGAGAAGCATAAAGCCTTAGAAACTAAGAGTGAAAAATGTATTTTTGTTGGAAATTTTTAAGATCTCAAAGGATATAGACTTCTTCAACCTAAATCCAAAAATGTTATCATTAGAAGAGATGTAAAGTTTGCTAAAAATATATCGGCCTACGAGCCTAGTTCGGTGGATGTGCCACCTCTCTCTATCCCTTCTACTTCTGAAAATATTTCTTCTTCAGATGATGAAAATGAAGATGAAAATCCTCCCCCACCTTCTCCGGATCCTCCTTCATCTCCTCAACTTCCAAAATTGATCCATGCTACTTGGGATGCAGCAAGTGCTCTTACAGGTCATCCTACAGATCATCGTCATACACATTCTTAGTTCGATAGAGCCTTTTATTTATTGGCTCAAGATTCAACGAATTATGATCCTGACACCTTTGTAGAATATTTAGGCCATCCATATTGGGACGCAAATATGAATGAAGAATATCGTTCACTATTGGAAAATGATACATGGGACCTTGTTCCTCTTCCAAAGGGACGAAAAATTGTTATATGCAAATGGGTTTACAAAACCAAGTTTGGACCCAATGGGAAAGTTGATAAACATAAATCTCGTCTTGCTACTAAGGGTTTTTCACAAGTTGAAGGCATTAACTATACTCAAACCTTCTTCCCTATTGCCAAAATGAACTCTATCTGCCTTGTTCTTTCCCTTGCTACCTCTTTCAAATGGGAAGTCCATCAGATGGATGTTAAATCCGCCTTCTTGCATGGAGACTTGCATGAAGAAATCTATATGGAAAAAACTCTTGGATTTATACAAACAGACTCCAACCTTGTATGCCAGCTTAAGAAATCCCTTTATGGTCTCTAGCAAACCCCTCAGGCTTGGTATGCCGAAATGGATAGCTTTCTTTTAGATATTGGCTTTTCTAGGTGTCATTCTGACAATACTGTCTACACCAAGAAAGTGGGTAAGTCTCTTATCATTCTTGTTCTTTATTTGAGGATCTTATCCTTACTGGCAGTGATCCAAACCTTATAAACCATGTGAATTCTAGCCTTAAAAATCAGTTTGAAATGAAAGACTTAGGACACTTGCATTATTTTCTTGGTTTTCAAGTCTTGCAATCCAAAGAAGGTATTTCCCTTTCCCAGTCCAAGTATGCCTATGATCTTCTACGCCACTTCCATATGGAAGATTGTAAGCCAACCCCTTCTCCCTTTTAGTCTGGATCCAAAATTTCAGTCAATTATACTTCCCCTGAAGTTGATGCTACCTTATACCGTCAACTTGTTGGAAAAAATTTGTCTCTGACCCACACCCGTCCTAACCTTTCCTTTTCTGTTGGCATTATTGCTCAGTTTATGCAAAACCCACATGAAATTCATTGGAAAGAAGCTAAAAGAATACTTTATTATGTTAGAGGTATAGTTCATTTTGGGATTCGTTACAGTACAAAAGCATCTCCTCTATTGGCTGGTTTCCCTAATTCCGATTGGGTTGGTGACCATGATGATCGGAAGTCTACTGTAGGTTATGTCTTCACTCTTGGTTCTAGAAATATTAGATGGGCTTGCAAGAAACAAAGTGCCATTTCTCTTTCTTCAGCAAGTAGAGTATCGTGGTGCCATAGAAGCTAGTAAGGAAGCCATGTGGCTTCGTGAGATCCTGTCAAAGTTTGGTTTTCAATAGTAGCATCTGAATAGACTTTGGTGTGATAATAAAAGTGTCATTCAACTATGGAAAGATCCAATTCAAAATTAGCACATCAAACACATTAAAATACACATGCACTTCATCAGAAATCTCATTCATGACCATGTTCTTGAAGTGCAAGATTGTTCAATTGATGATCAAGTTGCAAACATATTTACAAAGGCTCTCACAGAGGTGAAGTTTACTAAAATTCGATTTATGGTTCGAGTTCAGGAAGTTGTCACTAAGGGGGGATATTCTATAATGCCTCCTTCCTTCTCCTATTGTGTCATATTTGTACATCCTTCAATCCTATCCCAAGTTGTTCTTAAGGGGGGCTGTTAGGATATTACGACACATAGGAAATAGTTAAGTATAACTTGGTCAAGTGTATAGTTAGGTAAAGTGTGTTTCTTCACTATGTACTTTTTGTAACTTACAATCCAACGGTCATGATATGTTCTAGAAATGAAGTGATTCAAAGTTTCATTCTCTCTTTGGTATTAACGACACTTGATCCATGGCTTAACAACCCATTAGTCGATGATCTCTATTTAAAGCACATGGAGGGTCATTTGTAAGGTAATTGTTCATGAGAGAAGCTTATGTAAATTTTATTTCTTTTATATTAATAAATTTCTTGAAGTGACCACGTTGGCTCAGGCTGTGGACTGTTTCCCTCTTTGAGCGTTTTAACCACACCAAGAATATTGATGTATTGATCTATGATCGGTTTGTGAGCGGTGTCCTTTGGTGTTTTATCTGAAGAACTTATCGTGTAAATGCCTACAATTGTTAATATTGAAGTTGTATATTATTCAAAATATTTTTTCAAGATTAGATGGAGGGGGAAGAGAGTGAAGAAGATTTCTTGCACTATATGCATTTATTTTAGTGTAGATCGTGATTTCTAATCCCATTTTAGTGTTTTCACTAGATGCATTGATTTCAGTGTAGATGTTGATTTCTAATTATATTTGATTGCTTGCACTAGATGTATTGATTTTAGTGTAGATGTTTATTTCTAATCCTATTTCATTGCACTAGATGCGTTGATTTCATTGTAGATGTGGATTGATATTCCTATTTGATTGTCTCCACTAGATGCATTGATTTCAGTGTAGATCTTGATTTCTAATCTCATTTGATTTATTGCATTAGATGAATTGATTTCAGTAGATGTTGTTTTATAATCCTATTTTATTGCTTTCATTAGATGCATTAGATGTTAATCTTGAGGCTATAGATTATTAAGAATTTATTTTTTAAGATCTATTTAGTAATACCTAGAGGGACACTATTAAGAATTAATTAGCTGTCAAAAGTTGTGATACCTAGAATTAAAAGAAATAGATGTGCAAAATCAATCCTCCCTCAAAGTGCAAATTAATCCTTGACAAGATCGCCTCCCTTCTTCATCGCAAACTAATTACTAATAGACAATTACTTATATTCGAAATTACTAGTAGATAATTGCATACAACAATGTATTCAAAATATTTTTAAGAGGAAAACATATATTTATAAACATTCTAGATGATGATGATTTCTAATCCTATTTGATTGATTGCACTAGATGCATTGATTTTTCAGTGTACATGTTTATTTATAATCCTATTTGATTGGTTGCTTTAGATGCATTGATTTCAGTGTAGATGGTGTTTTATAGTCCTATTTGATTGCTTGCACTAGATGCATTGATTTCAACATAGATGTTGCTTTCTAATTATATTTGATTGCTTGCACTAGATGCATGATTCAGGTGTATTGCTGGCCACTTGCCTATGCCACTTGGACCCACACCGTTGTTTCTTTTCAGTTTCCTTAATTGTAGCACAACTTACTATTTTTGGCAGTTTTTGTGGTCCTAAAATTCTGAAGCCATTTTGAAGGACTAAAATAAGTTTTTAGGTAAAAAAGAGAGATCGAGAGAGTACCAAAATGGTTTGCTAGTTTTTTTTGACCTCCTCTTCAAGATAATCGAAACAAGGTATTATGATAACCAAACGGAGATCGTATGCCAAAGTTACGACCCTAACAAGATGTACCAATTTACCCAAACAGGGCCCACAGTTTTGGCGCTTCATGTCCTAGGGTTAGGTTTTTGGATGTTTAGGGTTTAACATTATTTCTCAATAATAAATAGGCCTTTGTGCCTCATTGTAACATAGTTCAAAGGCATGTAGTCGTCACATCTCTTCTCATAGATAAGCTACCATCGTCCGAGATAATTTATTTCCATTATGTTTATAAGCATATTTTGGTATTTGATACTAATGAAATAAAGTGTTATTTTTGTTGCATCTTTGTATTTATGGTTATATATGTAATTTGCTGCATTCATGTTTAAGTTCGGATCAGTGGTATCATAGTGGTCTTCTCTTTCTCTGTTTCTCTTTGCATGTCCCCAACGAGGTTGGGATATAAGGAGTTTGGGCTCGAACTAGTCGAACCTTTGCAAGGCCATCCTCGCAAATCCCAATAGCATCCCATGGCGGAAGAGAAGAAACACAAGGGGGAAGGAGATCCTTTAAAAATCTTGCTCGAACAACCCCTCGAGTGACAGATGAATGTGATGATGGATAACTTTTCCCAAATCCTTCAGCGACTACCCAAAGGCGACACATCTTCTTCCAGCATCCATTCTGAAAGTGCCACACCCTTTAAGGTACAAGTTAACATTCACATCCCCATATTTGAAGGGTAGATAGATGCAAACGCTATAGATAAATGGTTAAATCTACTAGAAGAATATTTTTTTGTTCATGATTTTTCCAGCTGGGAAAAAATTACTTTCGCACTTCTCAACGTCGCCAACCACGTCAAGGACTAGTGGGAAACCTACTATGATAAGAGGAACGAAAGTTCACCGTCACTATTTTCAACTGTGTCTACTTGGAATTCATTCTAGGACGCCATAAAGGAGTAGTACTACCCTGTCGGGAGCTATGAAAATAAATACATAAAGTGGACCACGTTACCAATATTTTTCATATCTTTCGTACAAAGTTGGGTATCAAGCATTCTAAGTGACATTTGGTACTCAAGTAGCGTGGTTGTCTACACACATACATATAAGAAAAGATGGAGCTCCTGGATATCTCCTCGCTCAACACGACATACCAATACGCTATCAAGATTGAGCATAAGTTTAAACAGAAAAAGCGAGACTTTGGATCTGTGAATCTAAAGCATGGGAAATTCGCTCCCAAAATGAAGAAAAAAGGACAAATCCAAGGTGGAACAACACAGGACAACTTGCCAAATCCACAAGAAAATAACAACATCATGAAGACAAAAAAGGGCATGGGAAAATGGTGTGAGGTCCATAAGAGATCCACTCACAACACAAGTGAGTGTCGGGCGAAGCAGTGAATGGTGGTTGAGTTGAATGCCTTCGAATCAGATGCATTTTCTAACTCTTAGTAATAAAACAACAAGGGGAATGACAAAGGGAAGCGTATCATTAATGTGGAGCCCAATGCCTTCATGGCCACCACAAGATCCAGAAAAATGAGCCTAAAGATCAATAGGAGGGGGGACACATCTTCCACTCAGAGATGTGGGTAAAAGGTTCTCCACTGTAGTTCATTATCAACAGTGGGATCTAAAAGAACCTCATTTTAGAAGAGGTCATGAAGTGGTTGGGCCTACTGACTATAGCACATTCGTAGTTGTACAGCATTAGGTGGCTTCACCGAGGATGAGATCTCTGCGTCAAGAAGTAGTGTCACTTTCCCTATAACATCAAGCCCTCCACAGATGAGGCACTGTGTGATGATGCTCCTCTTGAAGTTTGTGATGTATTATTAGGATAACCATACTTGTGGAAGTGACATGTTGTATATGAATCTAGGCCTTGCTTTGTGATTGTTACTTTGGGCAATAAGTTGTATAGGATACCAGAGGTAGCCCCTCCCACTGCCATCTCTTTGATCTCTACAAAGCAATGCAGTAAGATCATTTCACAGACCAGGAAATTTGTTTTCCTTGTGATTCAACCTCAAGGAAAGAAAAATATTGTGGCCATAACTTCCCGACAGGACTCCTCCACATGGTAGAAACAAATGGACAAGGTTGTAGAGGAGTACAGGGACATCTTCACCTCACCCATAGGGGTACCTCTACACTGTCAGGTCAAGCACTCCATCGATCTGATCCCGGGCACATCATTACCCAATGGACGTTATATCAACACTCTATTCTCGAGAATGATGAAATCAAGAGGCATATTCAAGAGTTATTGCAGAAAGGGCACATTTGGAAAAGTTCATCACCCTTTGGGAGCCCGATCATGTTGGTACAGAAGAAGGATGGGACTTGGAGACTCTTTATTGACTATCGGTTGTCGAATAAGATCACTATCCAGAATAGGTACCCAATCCCATGGATTGATGACCATTTGGACCAACTCAAGGGGGAGAAATATCTCAGCAAGATTGACTTGAAGTCTGATTATCACAAGGTGCTTATCGAACCCTCTAATGTGTGGAAGATTGCCTTCAAATCCAAGGAGGGTATTTTTAAATGGCTGGTCATGCCTTTCAAGTTGACAAATTCCCCTACAACTGTCATCAAGTTGATGGACGACATCTTGTGACCCTTCACCAATGCACTCGTGGTGGTGTATTTATATGACATCTCATCCACAGTTAGGAAGACAGCCTCCACCATATTCAACATGTCCTCCAAACCCTATGAAAACACAATTTGTGTGTCAATTTGGAGAAATTCACTTTTGGCATGACCCAGGTTCAATATATGGGGTACATCATTGATTAGAAGCGTGTTCATGTAGACCCAGCTAAGATACAAGTCATTCGAGATTAGCCAACCCCAACCACTCTAACAAACCTCCGCAACTTTCTGGGTCTTGTCAATTTCTACCGCAAGTTCATGTTGGGGTTCTTTCATATCACTTGGCCTTTGAGTCAAGCCACCAAGGGAGGAGTGAAAGCAAAGATATTTTGGTCTAAATCCCAATAGAAGGCATTTTCCGACTTGAAGCATCACCTCTGCTTTGCACCAATACTCACATTACCATACCTACAACAACCATTTGAGATCGAGACAGATGCCTCTGACTATGTTATTGATGTGGTTATTACCCAGCAGGGGCATCCAATGGCATATCAAAATGAGACACTTTCAGACACAGTCTAAAGTCATCCACACATACCACCGACCCCCACAGTTCATACAAACACAAGGGAAGTTGCAAAACGATCGCCATAAAAAATGGTCCACATTCCTGCAATAGTTCTATTTGAACATTAAGTACAAGAATCGTAGCACCAATAATGTTGCAGACTTCCTTAGCCAATGATCGGTCATGGAGCTAACCACTTTGCTTGACTCTTTTGGGCACGAGACTGCGGGGTTTCCACATCTTTACAAAAGTGATCCAGAATTCAGAAACACATACTAGACGCTCTTGGAAGGAAAGCAAGTCCCAAATTTTCACCTCTAGGATGCATTGTTATGCCACCTGGGACATCTCTGTGTTCGTTGAAGTGAGCGTGCCAAGATGGTTTGGGAAGAACACTAGAGTTAGTTCACTGGACATTTTGGGGTAGAGAAAATAGTGATAGTATTGCAAAAGTATTTTATTGGCTAAACCTTCGACGAGATGCTGGGAAGTAAAGAAGATCCTGCACTACCTATTCCATTTCCAAATCGACCATTAAGAAGCAAGGCCTATATACTCCTCTGCCTACTCCTACTCGACCTTGAGAATCCATATCCATGGCTTACATGTCGGGCCTTCCTTTTACTAAGCATGGAAATGACTGTGTTTTCGTGGTCATCGAAAGATTCTGTAATATGGCCATTCTGGAAGCTTGCAAGAATAGTATCACAATAGAAGCCACTGCTAATCTCTTATTTGAACAAGTGTGGGTACATTTTGGGATCCCATAGTCTATTATCTCAGATTGAGATAGAAGGTTCCTAAGTACATTTTGGTCAAGTCTTTGGTCAATGTTGGATATGAAGCTCACTAAGTCCATGGATTTCCACCCCCAAACTAATGGCCAAACAAAGTTTGTCAACAGGATGATCATACACATTTTTCGTATGTATAATTCGAATCATCCATGCACATGGGATGAAAGCCTCTCCTATGTCCAACACAACTACACAAGATCTCTCCATAGCTCAACTAGCCAAAGCCCTTTTTAGGTGGGGTTGGGATTATAGCCACTATGTTCCATTGATGTGTCTATACCATTTGCCGCTACTCAGACAGGTTCGGTTCATGTCCAGCCCGAAGCTGACATGGCTAAACTTCATTGATTGCATTCTTCAAGTTCTAGGTGGGCAACAAAGTTTGGTTACATTTGTAGAAGAAGTACTTCACTCGGCCCCATCACAAGCTTCACCTGCTCTGATATGGGACTTACACCATCACTAAGGTTGTAGGGGAAAATTTTTTTGAGCTCAACATTCCACCATTCCTTGGCCTACACCTAGTGTTCAATTTGGACCACCTTCAACCATACTTTCCACCATTACTAGATACATCAGACATTGCAGATTAAGTCACACCAATAGAGTTAAACCTAAACTGCGTGGAACAGACCACAATTTATTGGATCATGGACACACATATCAAGAACACTCACCAGTAGAAGATCCAACTGTATCTGGTTGTCAAAGCTTGCCAAATCCCGCACCAAGGAAAGTGGGTCCCCAATGACCAAGTTCAGCATAAGTTTCCCCATATTATGGAGGCACTCAACACAATGGGGACCATTTCTTCCTAAGGGGGTAGGAAGGTGGATATTGATGGCCGCCTGCCTATACTATACCCTCACTATCCTCACCCTCACTATTTTCAGCCGCACCCACATGGAAATAATTTTGGGACTCCATCAAGGAGCAGTACTACCTTGTCAGGAGCTATGAGGATAAATACATAAAGTGGACAACACTTGGGTAGGGAAGGGATCAAGACATTTTATATTTTACCAATTTTTTTCATATACTTTGCACGAAGTTGGGTATCAAGGATTTTGAGGTACATTGGGTACACAAGTACCATGGTTGTATACACAGATACATCTAAGATGAGATGGAGTTCCTAAACATCTCCTTGCTCAGCATGGCATGCCGATATGCTGTCAATATTAAGTAGAAGTTTAAATAGAATAAGCAAGACTTTGGAACCACGAACCTGAAGCAAGGAAAAAGCACCCCCAAAATGCAGGACAAAGGACAAATCCAACGTAGAGTGATCCGGGACAACTAGCCAAAGCCGCAAACAAAGAGCAACACCACGAATAAAAATAAGGACACGGGAAAATGGTTTGAGTTCCATAAGAGCTCCACTCACAATGCAAGTGAGTGTCAAGCCAAGCAGTCACTAGTGGTTGAGCTGAAGGATTCCAAATCAGACACATTTTCCAACTCTGAGCTAGAAATCAACAAGGGGAATGACAAAGGGAAGAAGATCATTGACGTAGAGCCTAGTGCCACCATGGCCACCACCAAGATCCAGAAAAATACACTTGAAAATCTAGAGGAGGGGGAACACCTCTTCCACTCACATATGTGGGTAAAGGGTTCTCCACTGCAGTTCATTGTCGACAACGGGAGCCAAAAGAACCTCATTTCAGCATAGGTCATGAAGCGATTGGGCCTACCGACTACAACACATCCGTAGCCATACACCATTAGTTCGATTCACCAAGGATGAGGTTTTTTTGTTATCCAACAGTGTCGCATTCCCTACAACATAAATCCCTTCATCAATGAGGTATTGTGTGATGTTGATCCTCTTGAATTTTGTGATGTATTATTAGGACAACCATACTTGTGGAAGTGACATGTTCTATATGAGTCTAGAACTCGTTATGTGATTATTACTTTGGGAAATAAGTTGTACAAGATACCGTAGGTAGCCCCACTTACCACCATCTCTTTGATATCTACAAAGAAATGCAGTAAGATCATTTCAAAGATCAGGAAATTTGTTTTCCTTATGATTCACCCTCAGGGAAAGAAGAATATTGTGGCCACAACTTCCAGATAGGGCTCCCCCGCATAGTAGCAACAAATGGAAAATGTTGTAGAGGAGTACATGGACATCTTGACCTCATCCATAGGGGTACATCTACATTATCAAGTCAAGAACCCCATCGATCTAATCCCGAGTGTGCCAATATCCAATGGCTCTGTTCCGGAGAACAATGAAATCAAGAGATAACTTCAGGAGTTTTTTTGCAGAAGGGCACATCATTCCAATTTCATCACCCTGTGGGAGCCCGATCATGTTGGTATAGAAGAAGGACGGAACCTGGAGACTATGTATTGAATATCGGGCATTGAACAAGATCACTATCAAGAATAGGTACCCAATCCCACAGATTGATGACCTTCTAGACAAACTCAAGGGGCCAAATATTTCAGCAAGATTGACTTGAAGTCTGGTTATTACTAGGTTCCTATAGAACCCTTTGATGTGTGGAAGACTACCTTCAAATCCAAGGAGGGCCTTTTTGATCGGTTGGTCATCCCTTTTGGTTTGACGAATACCCCCGCAACCTTCAAGAGATTTATGGACACCATCTTGCAACCCTTCACCAATGCCTTCGTGGTGGTTTATTTAGATGAAATCTTGATCTTCACCCAGAATTGGGAACCTCCACCATATTCGACAGGTCCTCCAAACCCTGTGACAACATAAGTTGTGTGCCAATTTGTAGAAATGCACTTTTGGCATGACCTAGTTTCAATATTTGGGGTACATCATTGACGAGCAAGGTGTCCATGTGGACCCAGCCAAGATGAAAGTCATTCGGGATTGGCCAGCCCCAACCACTCTAATAGAGTCTCGTAGCTTTCTAGTTCTTGCCAATTTCTACCACAGGTTCACGTTGGGGTTCTCTCATATCACTTGGCCTCTGAATCAAGTCAGCAAAGGAGCAGTGAAAGCAAAGTTATTTTTGTTTGAATCCCAATAAAAGGTGTTTTCCAGGTTGAAGCATTACCTCTTCTCTGCACCAATGCTCACATTACCATATATGTAACAACCATTTTAGATCAATACAGATGCCTATGATTATGTTATTGGTGCAGTTCTTACCCAGCAAGGGCATCTAGTGGCATATCATAGTGGGAAAATTTCAGACACAGTCTAAAAGTATCCCACCTATGATAAAGAGATGTATTCCATTGTGAAAGCATGCAGAAAATGGAAGCATTACATTTTGGGGAAGGAAACGGTCATCCACATAGACCATTGACCCCTGTAGTTCATACAGACACAAGAGAAGTTGCAAAATGATTTCCATAAAAAAATTTCCACATACCTGCAACAGTTCTATTTGAACATTAAGTACAGGAAGGGTAACACCAACAATGTTGCAGACTGCCTTAGATGACCACCGGTCATGGCATTGACCACTGTGCTTGATCCTTATCGGCACGAAAATGCGGGGCGACCACATCTTTACAAGAGCGATCCAAAATTTGGCAACACATACCAGATGCTCCTGGAAGGAAAACAAGTTCCAAATTTTCACCTCCAGTATGCACTGTTATGCCACCTGGGACACCTCTATGTTCCTTCAAGTGAACATGCCAAGGGGAGGCGCACTACAGTTTGGTTGCTAGATATTTCAGGGTAGAGAAAATAGTGGCAATGCTGCAAAAGTATTTTTATTGGTTGAACCTTCGACTAGATGTTGGGAAGTATATCAGATCCTACACTGCTTGTGCCATTTCCAAACTGACCATTGAGAAGCAAGGCCTATATACTCCCCTACCTACTTGTAGTCGACCTTGGGAATCCATCTCCATGGATTACATGTCGGGCCTTCCTTCTACTAAGCATGGCAACGACTGTATTTTCATGGTCATCAACAGATTCTCTAAGATGGTCATTCTGGAAGCTTGCAAGAAGAGTATCACAGTAGAAGCCACTGCTAAGATATTCTTTGAACGAGTGTGGGTACATTTTGGGATCCCATAGTCCATCATCTTAGATCAGGACAACAGATTCCTATGTACATTTTGGTGAAGACTCTAGTCAATGTTGGATAGCAAGCTCACTAAGTCCACGTATTTCCACCCCCAAACTAATAGTCAAACAGAGGTTGTCAACAGGATGATCATACACATTCTGCGTATGTACAATTCAAAGCATCCATGCATATGGGATGAAAGCCTCCCCTATGTCTAGCACAGCTACACCAGAGCTATCCATAACTCAACTAACAAAAGCCCTTTTCAGGTGGGGTTGGGATTCCAACCACTATGTCCCATTGATGTGGCCATACCATTTTCCACTACTCAAGCAGATTCTGTTCATGTTTAGTCTGAAGCTGATAGGGCTAAAAGCTTCATTGAGCACAATTAACACATCCACCAGCAAGTCCATGACATATTGGACAAAACCAATGCTAAATACAAGTAGCTTCATGATCAACATCAGGTACCACACAAGTTCCAAGTGGGAGACAAAGTTTGGTTACATTTGCAGAAGGAGTGCCTCGTTGGGCCCGACTGCAAGCTTCGCCCTCTCCGACATGGGCCTTACACCATCACTAAGGTTGTAGGAGACAATTATTTCAAGCTCCACATTCCATCATTCCTTGGTCTCCACCCAGTATTCAATGTGGACCACCTTCAACCATAATTTACACCATTACTAGAGACATCAAACATTGCAGAACAACTCACACCAACAAAGTTAAACCTAGACTACATGGAACATGCCATAACTGATCAAATCGTGGACATGCAAATCATGAACACTCGCTAGTAGAAGATCCAACTGTATCGAGTTGTTAAAGCTTGTCAAATCCTGCACTAAGGCAAGTGGCTCACCGAGGACCAAGTTTAGCAGAAGTTTCCCCATCTCATGGAGGCACTCAACACAATGGGGACCATTTCTTCCTAAGGGGGGAGCCCTGATCCAGGTGGATATTGGTGGCCACCCACCTATGCCACTTAAACCCCACCATTGCTTATTTTCATTTTCCTTAATTGTAGCGCAAATTACTATTTTTGGTAGATTTTCAGGTCCTAAACTTCCAGAGCCATTTTGAGGGACTAAAAGACATTTTTAGAGAAAACAAAGAGACTGGAAAATTCTCCAATAAATTTACTTACCTATTTTTTAACTGCTCTCCGAAATCTTCAAAATGAGGTATTATGATAGCCAATTAGATATTGTATGCCAAAATTACGACCCTGGGAAGTTGATGTACCAATTTACCCAAACGAGGCCCAAAATTTTGGCGTTTCATCTCTTAGGGTTAGATTTTTGGATGTTTAGAGTTTTCCATTGTTTCTCAATAATAAATAGACTTTTGAGCCTCATTGTAACACGGTTTAAAGGCATGTAGCCACAATATCTCCTCTCAGAGATAAGCTATCATCGCTCTAGCTAGTTTATTTCCATTCTGTTTGTAAGCATTTTTCAGTATTTGATATTAATGAAATGAAGTGTAATTTATGTTGCATCTCTATATTTATGGTAATATCTATATTTTTTGCATTCATGTTTATGTTCGGATCAATGCATGAATTTCAGTCTAGATGTTGATTTCTATGCTTATTCGACTACTTGCATTAGATACATTGATCTTAGTGTAGATGTTGTCTTCTAATCTCATTTGATTTCTTGCATTAGATGAATTGATTTCAGTGTAGATGTTGTTTTATAATCCTATTTGATTGCTTATACCAAATGCATTAGATGTTAATCTTGAGGCTATAGATTATTAAAAGAAAAAGATATATTTAGTAATACGTGGGGGGACACTATTAAGAATTAATTAGTTGTCAAAAGTTGTGATACCTAGAATTAAAACGAAATAGATGTGTAAAATCAATCTTCCTTCAAAGTGAAAATTAATCCTTGACAAGGTCATCTCCCTTCGTTGCCAACTAATTACTAATAGACAATTACATATATTCAAAATTACCAATAGATAATTGCGTACAACAATGTATTCAAAATATTTATAAGAGGAAACTATATATTTATAAACATTAAAAAAAATAAAAATATTCTTAAAAGAGATGTGATAATTGTTTGGATGTAAAGATTATATAAATCTGGCCACTCATTAAAGAAATTGAAAAATATACTATTTCTTGACTTTGCAAAATAGACTATAGATAAAAAAAAAATCATCAAAATATTCTTGAAGGAAATAAATTATTTCAAACATTAGCAAAGAAACAAATTATTCCAAGAGTAATCTTGACGCAGTAAACTCTTAAAACTACTCATCAAGATATATTTAGTAATACCTAGAAGGACACTATTAAGAATTAATTATTTGTTAAAAGTTGTGATACCTAAAATTAAATTAAATAGATTTGTAGTATCAATCCTCCTGCAAACTATTGAAAATGTTATCTCTCTTCTTTATCACCAACTAGTTATTAATAGACAATTGCATACACATTTAAAAACATAACACAACATTTTTAATGTTCACAAATACTACCATCCAAATCAAAACATGTAAACACACAAACCACTCAAAACATCCAAAAATAGATGTACAAACCATTCAAGGCAAGCGACAAACTAAATTAAAGAAGAGAATGATATGGTCATGCCAAGCAAAGATAACATAATGTAAATTTTGAAGTTAATCTCAAACATATACATAATACTGATAATCTAAAAATATGACATTGTTTCCCTCAATTGGAACCAGCTTAGATCCATCTAACATCGGATCTATCATGCACTGAGAGGGATCAAATCTTTCGAGATGCAAATCTTTCCTCAAGTTCTACACTCCAAAAAAAAAAATTCACCTCATGGAATTTGATCCCTCTCAGTGCATAATAGATCCCGTATTAGATGAATCTAAACTAGGTTATACAACATGGCATACAAGTCAAATATCCTTTTGTTTTGTGGACATCCTTGGTGCCATCACAATTCCATTCGATCTGTCTTGCAATGTAAGAATGGTTACCTTGCACTTACACGGCTAAAGCAAAGAATTTATGAAAATTTGTCCAGAGAATTAATAAGTTAAATCAACACATTCTTGTTTCTGTATTTTAGTGTTATTCAATGCTCACCTTTTTAAATTCTACAACTATTCAATGCTTCGTTTCTTGTGTGGTTATGTCTTCCGAATTCATCGCATTTTATTGTTTTATGTATCGACGTTTCGAACCATCCTTCGTGGTTCATCATCAGGATTAGATAAATTCTACAGCTATCAATTTCTTCTTTTCCATATTTTATATATATTCAATGCTCACTTACGATTATCTCAGTTTTCAAGAAAGGATTGTGATATATGAGATGTAGAAAAGAAGCTTTCTAAATTCTACAGCTATCTTCTTTCCACATTTTATAGCAATTCAATGCTTCAAGTTCTTTCTAGATTTGATAACTATTCAATGCCTGAAGTTCAATGCTCGCTTTAAGTTCTTCTTTACACTTTTTTTCCTATTCAATGCCCATTTCAGATCGTCTCAGTTTTTCAAGAAAGGATTGTGATGCATGACATGTAGAAAATGGATGTCGAGATCTTTTTTGCTTTGTTTGGTAGGAGAAAGGTAGGGTGATGTAATGATCTCTAGTTAACTTCTCTTTTGATTTTGGTATGCATGATCCTTTTGGCTTGAGTGTATTTTAATTTTGTTACAACTGTGTTTTACTTTTTATTTTTCCCTATCTTAAAAAATGTGTGGGAGATGTTTTGATAGTGAGTATGGTATATTAAAAACATATGGTAGATGTGTTTGACAGTGGGTGTGATTATGATGGGTGAGGAAACATGACTTTTTCTTTCTTATTTTGAGTATTTGTGGATAATTAATTAGTTAATTATATTTTTAGATTTTTTACTGGAGAAAATATAGTTGTAATGTTTTAAAAAATGTTTCCTATTATTTTTATACAAAAAATTTGGAAAAAACATTTTTAATATAAAATAAAATGATGATGGTAATCATAATATTTATGATTTGTTAGAAAAATAAAGAGAATTAAATTTAAACATGTTATTTTTATAATTAAATATTATTAAACAAATAGAGAAATTCAAATTCTCCTGTATGGGGGAGTCCCTACTCACTGGCACAAACTGTAGAATTTCCCACTGTAGATCATCAGATTATGCAATATACTAAAGCAAAATACAAGATTTACTTCTACAACACACTTTTGGAAGCTTAATCGAATATAAGCAAGATCAAATAGAACACATATAACTAAGAATGAGAAAGCAATCACACATGAACACAGAAGAATACTATGGGGAAAGCCTCAGCCTAAAACCTCGATCTCTGTAATATCATACAAGTGGAAATATGTTCAAATTACACAAAGCTTCAGCTCACAAGCCATCCAGCTCTCAGCGCAATCGAACAATACAGCTCACAGACTGAATAGACGCAACATATGCCTTTCTCCAGCCCTCCAAGCTTCCTATTTCCTTGCGTAATTTCTCTTGGGGTCCAATCCTACCACCTGTGTGAATTGGCCTCATCACACAACCATCAAACCCAAAAGTAACTGCGCAATCTCCAAGGAATGAATTCCTTTGGCATGAAAGAGATATCCTCCATGGAATATTCCTGCAACTGATAGTACATTGTCCTATCACCTGATCTCAACTGGGTCTCTCACTGAACTGACATGCATGTGTTATTTATGAGAGAATATTCAGTTA
Source organism: Pinus taeda (assembly GCA_000404065.3). Taxonomy (NCBI): domain Eukaryota; kingdom Viridiplantae; phylum Streptophyta; class Pinopsida; order Pinales; family Pinaceae; genus Pinus; species Pinus taeda. The sequence continues at coordinate 24,978 of APFE030956613.1, read as the reverse complement.
TCTGAAGTGCAGCGGTTACATGCATGCATGCATTAACTAACTGAACTCACAATCAGTTCCACAAACTATTGGAACTAATCTAACTGGACTTAACTCAGATCATCGACATAAAGAAAAATGATAAATGGCTTACCTTCTACCATGATTTGGTAAAGGTTCACATATGCTTCAGTCTTGGTGAAGCCCAACCCAGTGAAATAACTATCGATCCTGGTGTACCAAGCATGGGGTGCTTGCGTAGCCCATACAAAAGCCTCTTTAGTCGACACACATGCGACTCACGATCGAAGGTCTTAAAACTTTCTGGCTGCTTAATGTACACTTCCTCCTCAATCTTCCCATTGAGGAATGTTCTCTTCATGTCCATATGATATATCTTCCAACGCATATGAGCTGATAGTGCCAACATCGATCTGATAGATGAGTACCTTGCTATAGGAGCAAAGGCCTCATCATAGTCGATCCCATCGACCTGTGAGAAACCACGGGCAACAAACCTTGCCTTATGTTTATCAACACTGCCATCAGTTGTCTGCTTTACGTTGTAAAGCCATCTAGAACTCACCACTGACTTGTCCTGAGGTCTTAGGACAACATCCCAAACACAGTTCCAAACGATGGAGTCATACTCCTCCACCATTGCATCAACCCAGACTAGTTGCTACACTACCTCAAATGAAGAAGGCTTGGACTCTACACACTCCCCAACAAGGGCCATGTAACTAGTGTATCGCTCAGGTGACCTCCTCTGTCTGCATTGAGAAGTTGGTTGTCCCACATTCTCCTGCGCATCCAGCATCAACCTGTCAGCTTCCCTTGAGCATTTTCGCCCATCTCTGGAAGAATCAACATGAGTGGATGTCTCCACTCCTGGATCCTCTGCATGCGGCTACTCTGCATCAATCTCAGGCTCCTCCTCCTTAGGAACTGAAAGTTCCTCCTCTACATGCAACTTTAGGTCCCTCTCAAGTGATACTCACATGGCTTTCTGTTCATCAAAATTAAAATATTTTGCGTACCACTATCCTCTGACTAGTAGGCAGGAACACTCGATAGTTGTGGGGTGTATCCGTGTACCCCACAAATATTCCAAACTCAGCTATTGGATCTAGCTTCTTCCAGACATCTTTCATCACATGGAAATAAACCAATGATCCAAAGATTCGGAAGTGACTCACATCTGGTCGTTTCCTAGGAAAGGCTTCCATAGGTGTCTTCATTCCCAGTATATGGTGCAGGCTTCTGTTCTGCAAGTATACTGTTGTATTGCATGCCTTAGCCCACAAATGAAGTGGTAGGCTTTGGTCATGTAACATCACTAACGCTACTCCCACAATTGATCTGTTCTTCCTTTCTACCACCCCATTCTACTATGGGTTATGGGGTGTCGTCAACTCCTATTTAATTCCTTCTGCAGCGCAAAAGTCCTTAAACTGTTGGGAGACATACTCTCCACCAATATCACTATGCAAGGCTTTTATTTTCTTTCCATATTCTTTCTCTGCCAAGGCTTTAAACTCACAAAACATCAAGAAGGTCTGATCCTTATTTTGCATAAAGTAGATCCAATCTACGAGAAAAATCATCAATAAAAATAACATAGTACCTTTGTTTAGTGGTGGACGT
>APFE030956613.1:7476-19868 GCA_000404065.3 Pinus taeda | reverse complement strand
CAGCTTGGTAGGCTGAACCATAGCTTGACTCAGCTGGTTCACTGCAAAACATAAGTCTGATTGTGTGTTCACTAGCTACATAAGTGAACCCACAAGCTGCCGATAAATAGTAGCAATTACTACCTCACCTGAAGTAGCATCCTCCTTCCTCCAGTTACCAGCTAGAGGAGTCTACATGGGCTTGCACTTCTCCATGTGGACCCACTTGAGTATCTCATTGGCATACTTGCCTTGAGACACAAAAAGTTCCCAATCCTTCTACCACACTTCCATGCCTAGAAAGTAGTGCATAAGACCCATGTCTTTCATCTTGAACTCTCTTGCAAGGTCCTCCTTGCAAGATTAGATCAGCTGATCATCCCCTGTCAAAATCAAATCATCGACATAAAGAACAATGATCAATGGCTTACCTTCTACCATGATGTGGTAAAGGTTCACATCTACTTTAGCCTTGGTGAAGCCCAACCCGGTGAAATAGCTATTGATCTTGGTGTACCAAGCACGGGGTGCTTGCTTCAACCCATACAAAGGCCTCTTTAGTCGGCACACATGCGACTCATGATCGAAGGTCTCGAAACTTTCTGGATGCTTAATGTACACCTCCTCCTCAATCTTCCCATTAAGGAACATTGTCTTCACGTCCATCTGATGGATCTTCCAACCCATATGAGGTGATAGTGCCAACATCAATATGATAGATGAGTACCTTGCTATAGGAGCAAAGATCTCATTGTGGTTGATCCCCTTGACCTGTGAGAAACCACGAGCAACAAACCTTACCTTATGTTTCTCAATGCTGCCATCAGTTGCCTGCTTTACCTTGTAAAGCCATATGGAACTCACCACTGACTTGTCCTGAGGTCTTAGGACAACATCCCAAACACAGTTCCGAACGATGAAGTCATACTCCTCCACCATTGCATCAACCTAAACTGGTTGCTACACTGCCTCCTCGAATGAAGAAGGCTCGGACTCTACACACTCCCCAACAAGGGCCATGTAACTAGTGTACCGCTCGGGTGACCTCTTTTATCTGCGTTGAGAAGATGGTTGTCCCACATTCTCCTACACATCCAGAATCAATCTGTCATCTTCCCTTGAGTGTTTCTAACCATATCTAGAAGTCTCAACATGAGTGGATGTCTCCACTCATGGATCCTCTGCATGTGGCTACTCTGCATCAATTTGAGGCTCCTCCTCCTTAGGAACTGAAAGTTCCTCCTCTGCATGCAACTTGAGCTCCCTCTCAAGTGATACTCACATGGCTTTCTGCTCATCAAACTTTAGATCTCTACATACCACTGTCCTCTGACTGGTAGGCAGGAACACCCGATAGTTGTGGGGTGTATCCGTGTACCACACAAGTATTCCCAATTCAGTTGTTGGATCTAGCTTCTTCTGGGCATATTTGGTCACATGGAAATAAACCAATGATCCTAAGATTCAGAAGTGACTCACATCTGGTCGTTTCCTAGAAAAGGCCTCCATAGGTTTCTTCATTCCTAGTATATGGTGCGGGCTTCTGTTCTGCAAGTACACTGTTGTGTTGCATGCCTCATCCCACAAATGAAGTGGTAGGCTTTGGTCATGTAACATCACTTGAGCTGCTCCCATAATCGATCTGTTCTTCCTTTCGGCCACCCCATTCTATTGTGGTTTATGGGGTGTCATCAACCCCTATTTAATTCCTTCTGCAGCACAAAAGTCCTTAAACTGTTGGGAGACATACTCTCCACCATTGTCGCTACACAAGCCTTTTATTTTCTTTCCAGATTCTTTCTTTGCCAAGGCTTTAAACTCACAAAACCTCAAGAAGGTTTGATCCTTCTTTTGCATAAAGTAGATCCAACATCTACGAGAAAAATCATCAATAAAAATAACATAGTACCTTTGCTTAGTGGTGGAGGCTGTAGAGAATGGTCCACAAACGTCTATGTGAACTCACTCCAGGATTGCTCCAGCTCTACTGTCTCGATCCTAAATGGAATATTTTGCATACTTACCCAAGGTACAACCTTTGCATGTATCCGTCTGCTCCAGTTTTCCCTTGGGAAGTCCAGTAGAAATCTGTTGCATAATCTTCAGGGATCCATGGTGCAAGTGGCTCAATTTTCTATGCCATAGCTCGCCAACATCTTGGCTCTGCACCAACTCAGCTTTGGAACTCAAAGCAGCACAGTCGTCTACCTCCAGCTTGTAGAGATTCTTTACTTGAGTCTCGATCCTCTTGATCTGTCTAGTGCCGATATGCCTCAGGAATACTTTTCCTTTACTAAAGACTACATCATAGCCTATATCATCTAGAATAGCAACAGACACAAGATTATTCTTCAGACCTGGTACATACTTTACATTTTTCAGGGTGAGAGGAGCTCCATGCTCCCTCTGAAACACAGACATACCTTCACCTGAAACACAGTACTTTCCATCATCACCCATCTCGATTTGCATCTAGAGATCCTTCTCCTCCAAGGTACTGAAAAGATTCTTGTCACTGGACATGTGGAATGAAGCTCCACTTTCCAGGTACCAAACACATCCCACCATGGATGAAACCATGCATGCGATGAGAGAGAAACCCAACTCAAACTATGAGGTCAGTGCCTCACCATCTGATCCCTTCAAAGATCCCTTCTTGGATTTATTTTGTGGAAAATTCGTAGCATAATGGCCCACCTCATGACAATGAAAGCATCGAACTTTTGATTTGTCAAACTTCTTCCCACCCTAGGAAGAACTGGATTTGGAATGTTAGAAAATTATATATTACGGAGCAATGGGACACATAATATATTGCAGAAATATAAACACAGAAAATGCATAAAAACAAGAGAGACACAGATATATGTGGTTCACCCAGTTTGGGCTACGTCCAAGGAGAAACAGCCAGTCCTTCTTTTATTATATTATCCAGCAAACTGAAGAGATACAACCTATAGTAGATTCGTTTTAACTCCCTCTTCGCTCTCAATCTCCTCTCTCTTCCTCACTTAGAATACAGATATGTATAGATGTAATACAATTCCCTCATATATAGTGAGGGGTTGCCTTCTAGGGTAAAAAAATCCTAAATTAAACATAACTTCTACCATCAGATCATCCGCCTAATGAACGACCCAAATTGACTAGAAATTACTAGACTTTTACAAGGCAATTTTACATCTATTTTTAGCTTCGGGGGTGCTGCCCCCGAACCCCCACTGGGGGATCGCTAGCCCCTAGACCCCCCAACTGGGGGGGGTTAGCCCCCCCGGACCCCCGCGGGGGGAACAAGTCCACCCTGCATGGAGGGGTGTACAGTCTTCCTGGGATATACATGTGGCTGAAACCTTTGAATACAGAAGATAATCAGGCTCCACACCCAACATGGAATGGGACGCCTTCCCTTTCCCTTTCCTTGCCTTACTCACTAAGGCTATATTTTCCTCATCATCTTGCTTCGATGAGGATCCATCTCTGACGCTTCTTATTATCTCCTCCTACATCAGATCCGACCAAAGTCGTTCCCAATCTGGCAATTTTTCTCTTCCATTTACCGAGTCTTGGTAGCTATGCCAGCTCTTAGGAAGACCGAGGAGAGCTAGACTCACCATGTCATCATCAGCTGTCGTGATCCCTACACTTCCAAGCTCATCCCTGTAGGTGATGATCTTGTTTAGATATGTAGAGATCGTGTCGCCCTTTTCACACTTGATTTCCCGAAGCTTGTCTTTCAGCGCCAGCTTCCTCTGGTCACTGCTGTTCTGATATAGATATTTCAATGTTTTCAACATTGAAAATGGTGTCTCCTTTCCATGGAGACTTGAGACTATGTGGACTCGAACTCCCTCTAGAAGGATTCTCCTCACTCTAGCCACACATTTCTTCCATTCCACCAATTATGTAGCATTAGCTGCTGCCGTCTTGGGGACTTCTTGATCAATGAAGTCCTTTAGACCGTTGTCCTCTAATACTGCTTCCATGTGATCCTTCTAGGCTATATAATTCGAGCTGCCATCAGGGGCATACTCGAGTCTTAAACCATTGAATGCCATTGGTGAAATTGAGATGTTATAAGAACTCCATTTCTATATTCAGGAACTTCAACCTTAGAACTTCTCCCTTCTTTGTATATTATTCTTTGCTTTGATCACCTTTGCTCTGATACCATGTAGAATTTTCCATTGTAGATCAATAGATTATGCAATATACTAAAGCAAAATACAAGATCTACTTCTACAACAAACTTGGTGAAGCTTAATCGAATATGAGTAAGATCAAATAGAACACATATAACTGAGAATGAGAAATCAATCACACATGAACATAGAAGAATACTCTGGGGAAAGCCTCAGCCTAAAACCCCAATCTCTATAATATCATACAAGTGGAAATATGTTCAAATTACATAAATCTTCAGCTCACAAGCCATCCATCTCTCAGCACAATCGAATAATACAGCTCACAGACTGAATAGGCACAACATATGCCTTTCTCCAACCCTCCAAGCCTCCTATTTCCTTGTACAGTTTCTCTTGGGGTCCAATGCTGCCAGCTATGTGAATTTGCCTCATCACACAACCATCAAACTCAGAAGTAACTGCGCAATCTCCAAGGAATGAACTCCTTCTGCATGCAAGAGATATCCTCCATGGAATATTCCTGCAACTGATAGTACATTGTCCAATCACCTGATCTCAACTGGGTCTCTCACTGAACTGACATGCATGAGTTATTTATGAAAGAATATTCAGTTATCTGAAGTGCAACAGTTACATGCATGCATGCATTAACTAACTAAACTCACAATCAGTTCCACAAACTGTTGGAATAATCTAACTGGACTTAACTCAGATAACTGAGCTAACTAATTACAACTCAAAGTACAACTCATCCTGATCTCCTTTAATCAAGGGATAACTTCCTCAACCAATGGAGAAACTATTGCATGTCTTCAGATAGACTTCATGTTTTATTTCCTACAACTAATTAACTCAAGATGAATTAATTAATTATTTTACAAACAGCTGCTAAGATCAAATTCGAATTTTAATTCTCACTTTTAGTTCAGGGACTAACTAAAATTGGAATGTATCTCAAAATGATATTTAGAGCAGTGCTATTTTTAGCATTTCTTGTTGCTATTTTCAACACAAACCAATGAAAAGGATCAACCTTTTGAGCGTGTGGAGCAATTGACATGCCACTTGGATTCATTTCAATTGTAGGATGGAAATGTGGTCGGAGAGTTATCAGTTAAAGGAAATCATGAAGAGCACATTCAATTCACATCATTTGAGCTTTCAAGTAAACAAACACTAGATGTATTGCATTCATATTATAATGACGAATCCAAAGAGAATGAGGGTTTCCATTAATGAAATTTTTTATCCCAATGCTTATTGCGCTAAAACTAGAAGAGGTTTAGAGATGTTTGCATTATGGAGAGTGATTTATGCGAGAAGGAAGAGAAAGGTCGCTAAGCAAGCATGAAAATGATTGAGGGGTAGTTTGAGAGTTACCAGGAAAACTAAGGACCAGGCCCTCCTGGCTTGGTCCCCCCCCTCCTCTGTCTTTCATTTTTGTGTCTACATTTCTTCTCTCTCAGTGAAGAAGTTCATCTTGGATGGGCTCTTACAGTCAAGGATGCTTGGTCAAGCCTGAAGGAGCCAACTTTCTCACTGTTAGCATTCTCAGGGACACAATATTGTCATTCATATGAGTTTCTTAGTTCAAGTCTAGTCTTGTTTATGGTTTATCTTTGGTTTAGTTTTCTTTGTTTGGTACGTCTAGGTTCTAGTCATTGCTAACTCTTCCCTTCTTTCTCTCACCACATTCTTTTCTCCCCCTACTTGTTCGCCCACCCTTGCACCCTCTCTTGCAAACGAAACACTCTCCCTTGCCTTCTTGTAAGCATCTGCAGTGTCCCTTGCTGTGAAACTATGTTGCACCAAAGGGCTCATTCAAGGAGGGGGGTTGGAAGTCGTGGTGCTCAGAGCAACACCAAGGCTTAGAATTGAACTAGCCTACCAACAGACATTGAAAGTTACATCACAATATTGAGGAAAATCAAAGTAATCTTAAGCTTATTTCCCAAATTTTAGAACCAAGCATATAGCCTCCTCGATCTATACCACAACCCCAAGACTCGCCCTAGGGCTTAGACTTCATCTACTCCAAGGCAGGCATATGATCCTAGTTTTCAAGGGAATCTCGCAAGGCTAAACTAACTCCCTCCACAACCAACTAAGTTACATAGCCTTAGGTATCGAAGTCCTCACACCACTTTTGGACTTTGACATCCCAATCCAATTTCAGGCACTTGACCTCCTCAAGGTGGTCTGATAGCTCCTTAAGAGCTATCCATAGAGAGTTACACAAGACAAAAGAAACATTGGCATATGTAGTGTTAATTGAGTATGTCCCCAACCCATATGTTGTTACGCATTCTCCCTCGTAGGTGTGGTCTCCCATGAAATCATCAAATAAACCAGCCTTCTCAATACATGTGTGGTTTTCCGGTCAATCACCACATCTCAACATGTAACCTATGCATTAGTTATAATTGTAACATCATAGAAAATAATCCATATGACCACAATAAATAAATAATCCAAATGTCACATCATAAATTCCACAACCATTATGAGTGTACAATTTCATTATCTCAAAAAATAAATAAATAAATACCACATAAGCATAACATTATGAGATCATAACATCCTTGTTTATGACATGCATGTCATAAAATCTACATACAATAACTACATGCTTCACATCCTTAAATACTATCATAAGTTACAACATCAACTTATTTGTATCAAGATATATCATGGCATCACATAATAAATGGAACCACATGTTAATATAAACTCATAACGTAACATCATAAATATGAGAATCATACATATCAAATATATAGCAGTAATACAATATAGCCTTCTTATCATGATTCATTAGAAAAATCATTTCCATTTAGGATCTACGTTATCCTTCTCATGTTCTTATAGAAATATTCTACTATGATTCCTCAAACATTTCCATAGGATTTTTTATTCATAAAATACCTTCAAGTTATTCACAAAATATTTCCTTGTGTACTTGGATAATTTATTATCCATCTTCTTCTTCTTCTTTTTTGTAAAGGTTCAAATTAATCTCTTCTAGTAGTATTTGCATTCATCTCGTGATTCTAGATTGGTCATGGTTATCAGGTATACAATAAGTTATCACCATTAGAGAAATTGCAAGTTCATTATTAGCATATAGAATTTTTCTCCATTTCTTTGAACCCTTGTCTCAGATACCAACAATCTGTAAGCTACTATAGATCTTAAACTAGGTTGTTCCTGAGTACAAATCTTAATTTGTGGAAATAACTGCGTGAAATACTAGTTGTGGAAACTACATTAGAACATACCAGGAAATTTTAATAGCTGCCAAAAAATAAGCACAAAAAATCTTGAATATCCTAAAGAAAACTTCAAACATAAAAATAAACTCCATCATTAAATGCATAATTACTCTGACAAGAAATTACAATTCCCTTAATACATTATCCAAACTTATAATTTTTTGTGTTTTAATAAGCCAAACAATTACATTACAAAGGATATCGAGCCATTGAACCTATTATTGACCACATGGTGTTGAAGAAGAATTCTCTTCCAACATCTTCACAAATTCCCTAGATTGTACACTACTCACTTATGTTTTCTTTGTCTTCTCTTTTACAAAGATTTTGAGAGACTTGGTCAAATATGATCAAAAGAATTAGCCTATAACTACAACAAATCCTTGTGATTAGCTCCCTTTTTTGCTTCCAAGGACTACTTTAATTTATTTTTCTCCAACTTTTTGAAACATTCAGTGCTATTTGTCAGGATGGCGCTATTTTTGGCATTTTTTGTCTTGGCTAAAACATTTAGGCACTAAACTAGGCAATAATAGGCCATAAATAGTGTGGGAAATAGAGTCGAAAATAGCACCAAAAATAGCGCCAATGATAGTGCCGGATTTAGATCCTTTTTTGGCACCTAAATTATCGCCTTAGTTAGCTCCCTTTTTAACATTAGATGTGCCTAAATAGTTAGGTGTTAGGGGTTAAGTGATAGGGGCTTTGAGGATTATGGTATTTATGGATTTGGGGTATAGAGATTATTAGGGGTTAGAGTTTAAGGGATTAAGGGTCAAGAGCTAAGGGATTTGGTGCTTAGTGGTTAGGTAGTTTAATGGTTAATGGATTAGGTTTTATGGGTTAAGGGATTAATAGTTATTTCATGCTTAGGGAATAGGGGTTTATGTATTAAGGGATTAGGGATTAGGGCTTAAGTGTTTAAGGGTTGATGGCTTAGGGGTTAGAAGATTTAGGGATTTTTCATTAAGGGATTAGTGATTAACTAGGATTGAGGGATTAAGGGTACTTTAGGAGTTAGGGCTTAAGGATTTAAAGGTCAATGCAGGCTTAGGGGCTAGAGGATTTAGAGATTTAGAAAAACTCTTTAAATGTAATGGAACATCTTCTAATGCACCCATCACCAATTTCATCCACTCATGTCGCACGATGAGCATTGAATGGGGCCAACGTTGAAATTTCTTCAAACTATTTTTGTATGCTTCGAAATTTGACATGGTTAGACTAGACACAAGCCTTGACAATATGTGAGGGTTTGAAGACTCAAGGATGCTTGATGTCCCCAAAAAATATTTGATATTTTCCACGTTTGCATCAACATTCATCATGCAGTCTCATAGTCATCATTCGTCATTCCCATCTATGGAATATTTGTCAAAGCTGTCTTGAAATTTCATGGAACATCTTCCAACATGCCCATCAATAATTTCATCCATCGACGCCATATGGTGAGCAGTGAATGGGGCCAACATTGAAATTTCTTCAAACTGTTCTTGTATGCGTCAAAATTTGACATCGTTAGAGTAGACACATGCCTTGATGGTATGCGAGGGTTTCAAGACTCAAGGATATGTGATGTTCTCGCATAATCTTTGAGATCATGCATGTTTGCATCAACATTCATCATGTAGTCTCATTGCCATCATTCCTCATTCCCATCTATGCAATCTTTTTCGAAACTCTCTTGAAATGTCAATATGGAATTTCTTCCAACATGGCCATCACCAATGTCATCCACCAATGCTACACGATGAGTAGTGAATGGGGCCAACGTTGATTTGTTTTAAAATTGTTTATGTATACATCAAAATTTGACATGGTTAGAATAGAAACATGCCTTAACGGCAGGTAATGGTTTAAATACTGAGGGATGCATGACATCCCCGAATAAGCTTTGAGATCATCAACGTTCATCATGCAGTTTCGTTGTCATCATTCATCATTCCCATCTATGGAATATTTGTTTAAACTCTTTTGAAATGTCATGTAACATTTTCCAACATGCCCATCACCAATGTCATCCACCGACACCGCACTGTGAGCAGTGAATGGGGCCAACATTTAGATTTAGTGAGTGTGGGTATTAAGGATTGTGGGTTAGTTATTAAGGTTTATAAGGGATAAGGATAAGGTTTATAAGGTCACACAATGGGGTTTATTAGGATTTCTATATGTTTGGGGCTATGAGATAGAGGGATTAAGGATTATGTGGGTTAGAAACTAAGGGTTTTGAATTATGTGTTATGGTTTATTATGGTTATTTGTTAAGGGTTAGGGTTTTTTCTTAAGGGTTTATAAGGTGAGTATTTATAGGGGTTGGGTGTTTTCAGAGTGTTAACGATTATAAGTTAATATAGTAGTTATGAGCTATAGTGAATATAATATTTTAAGAATTTTGGTTATTAATTCCAAGTCCAAAGGATATATGCATTTAGGGATAGCGTTATTTGGTTTAAGGTTTAAAAATGAGACGAGTTTGGACGTTTCATATAGGTTATGGGTTAGGGCATATAAGAGTTAGAGACTATGTTTTTATATGGGATTAGGTTATGGATCATATATGTTACTAGTTAATAAGTATAGTTGTTATGACTTACACTTGATTAGTGATAATGGTTACATTTCAAGAGTTAAGGGTTATAGGGTTATCATTTTAAGGATATAGTTGTTATGGTTACAAGCTATATTAGATAATAAATGTTAGGGATCAAAATTAGTAGGCATCAAGGGTTATAAGGGCTTGGGATTATAGTTGTTATGTGTTATACAACTTAGGGGTGATAAGGCTTGGAAACTATTGGGCTATGAAATTATCATATTTTTCCAACTTATTTTCCTTTTTCTTTTATCCCTTTTTTACCATTAGAACCATGTCTTATTATTGTAATAGCCCTTATTCACCTAAGTATGTCATTTTTCACTTGTCATTTTCTCAGTCTAATTCTACTTATAATTTGACATTAGCAATACTGTCTTAGAATGCTTTTTATCATAAAACTAATGTATGGGTTGTTTCATGTTTGGATGGTTTTTCGAATCTTGTTGTTATAGAATTAAATTTCAATTCATTTACCGATTTGGATTAATGAAGGTTCTAGGAGTTTTTGTTACACATACAATTTCTTAAGCACATGTTGCCTTTCCTAATCATACTAGTTCTAGGAAATCCAATTATTTGTCTAATTAATACATACCTCACCCTACCACAATACTGCATGATTAGACTGTTCTGACACCATTACTTTTTACAATTAAAACGATGTAACTTTTGTCATTTGTACCATTATTCCTTCATCATTATTATATAATATATATATATATATTATTATTTTTTTTGTTACATCTGAAGATCAGTGTACTCATTCAGAAAATCATTTTTATTTAAAGTTCTAGATTGGTAATAAGGAGGAGTAATCGTCAATAATTCCAACACCTTGACATTCTCCTTTGAGAAAGAATTTGTGTGCACTAAAGTAGCTCTATAACAAGTTCCTAACATTGTTAAGTAGTGTGGTTGTGAGCAACTATGGGTGGAGCAATAGTCAGATATGAACTTGACTCTGCTAATGTGTTGTTACAACATCTGGAAGCGTTGAAATTTTTTGAATGGATGGATGGCTGAGTTATTTTGAAAATTTACAAGGTTTTAGTGAGTTGGTTGCTTTATAATTTTCCTAAGCCTTAGTTTAACAACACCCTATGGTCAAGGGCTCCAGAATTTTTATTATAGAAGAAGTTATCGCAAAAGTGACAGGGCTGCCTAGGACAAGAGAACGACAAGGAAAGTGGCCAAGCCTGAAGCTAAGGCCATATTCTTATAGGAGAGAGAAGAATTCAAGCCCAAGGGTAGGGATTTTGATAGAACATATCTTCCCCGCACTTGGGAAGATATAGCCCTCTTCATCCAAAAATTCATTACTTGTGAGGGTTGTTTTGGGATTATTTTCAATTATCACTTTAAAATACTGGCACACTTGAGGAAAAAATTCTTGATCAATTTACCATACTAGTTTTTGAAGCCATTACAACACATGGAAGAGGTTGTAAAAGGGGAAAAACATCTAGAAACTTACCTCACTAACCATGTTCTCATTAAATTAATCATCATGCATTCATTACAGAGACAAGGAAGCTTGTGTCATGGTTTGATAATGAGACCTTATGCTAGTACAAATGAGGAGCATGAAGAGTGTGCCAAAGAAACACCAAGTGTTGAAGTAGCACCTAGTGCTGAAACAACACCAAGTACTAAAGCAATGCGTAGTGTTAAAACAACGCCAATTACTGAAGCAACACATTGCATTACATGTTTCTAAAATTGGTACATCTTCCAAGTGAAAGACAACTAGAGACTCTAAGCGGAGTAGGGTTGATACACCTCCTATGACTGGTCGATGGAACCCTAAGAGGTGGAGTTCCATTGGTGGTGTCTAGTGAATCATCAAAGGAAAGATGAGGTGGGTGCTCGATTGTAGAGGAAGTGTTGAAGGAAGAAACTATTGGAACAATAGTTATGCTTGAAACTAGAGTTGTGGAAGTGAATACCCCTAAAGGGACCAAGGGATTATCAAAAAAATTAATAGTGTAGAAAAGGAAACTAAAAGGGTAAATTGGTGGAAGAACCCCTAGGAAAAGGGTGTGAATAGTTGTTATACTAGAAGAGACTAAAAAACCTATTGCTGCAGCTGAGGGGGAATGTGTTCATAGGACCTAATGAGTTTGAGGAGCAAGAGGAAAAGCAAGAGGTGTAGGTTTTAACCCCGTACAGAAATTACCTGCATACGAATTCTAAATCACATAAAAATAAACAATGCGAGAGCATAACACATAAAAACACATATGCACAGAGATTTTCCCATAGATCCCAAAACCACGACTACCAGCTTGATTTTTCATTATGTTCCTTTCAATGTTACAATAGATATTTATACATGCCGAAGCATCCAATACCATGGACCGAAAACCATTGCGTCCAAAACCATGGACCGAAAACCATCGC
>APFE030956606.1:4736-15678 GCA_000404065.3 Pinus taeda | reverse complement strand
TACGCAGGTACAGTGTATTGGGGGTGCGTACACGCAGGCAAGGTAGAGAGAACCTGCGTACCCAGAGATAAACATGTTTTCAAGTGACTTTCTCTCTTTTGAAGTTTTGACATGAAGAGCAGAGGTATGGGGCTTGACAAAGAGGACAATATGGCTATTGATGGGGCCATATAACTGCAGATAGTCAAGGTGACAAAATTCAGTGTAACACTTATATAGACATATTAGATTAACTATCTCTGAAGGAGCCTGAAATACTTTTGTTTATATAATTTTATATATGCATAATGATACTAGACTTATATATGACAATTTAATACTCTCTGCGTAGAGTAATTTTTTTATCTTATTTTGAACCTCAGTGACAATACAATGTCTCCTTGCGTGGAGGACACCTTTTTTTGACTACACAAACTGATGGGCTTTATGTCTCACATACATGATATGCTTTTTCATCTAAAAAATGTAATTTTCTTTGCTTAATGAAAATTACGAATTTTTCGAAAGGAAAAAAGTATCTCATTGATGGTAAGAAGAATGAGGCTATAGAAGTCATAATGTTCTACATCTCTAGGAGGATCCAATTTCACATAGGTAGGATTGATTACCAGAGTGTAGTTAGGAAGAACTAGACTCTATTCAATAAAATTGATGAAATTTAGGTTGTGAAAATTCAGAAAGAGTTCATCTTTCTAATTCCACTTTGTTTTGAAAGAATGAAGACTATCTAGCCCACATGTAGGAAACTCAATTGAAATTGGTTGAATGCAGAAATATTTTCTATAGAAACATGGTCATCTCGTAAAACTAATCTCAATGAATCTAAAAATAGTATACAATTTATTATGTTTGAAATTTCGTGCTAGTTGGACCACTTGGAAAGATGATCATAAGGATTATACCTTTAACTCTTTATGTTTTTTTATAGATTAAGGCACAAGAGATATTTCTCAAGAACGAAAACTTAAGGTAATGCAACATGCCTATTTGTTGAAGTTCAAAGGTAAACAAAATCATAAAGAAAGAATTCAATAGGAGAAGGAACTCAACCATGTGGACCAAATTGACAAGAAGGAGCATGATAATTAGACTTCAATTAAGAAAGGCAGAAAGAAGAAGGCCAACCACTATGATGGGAAATTGGGAAATATGGAGAAGGCTTGTTGGTATAAATTCAAGGACCTAGAGGAGAAAATGAAGAAAATTTAAAGAGACATGTTACCTAGAAGGTCAATGAACCTACAAAGCCAAACTTTAGAAGGTAAAGTGGATAACTATAATTTTTTCATCACTACCAAATATAAGACTAAATTGTGATTGCTCTTTGTCTTTCTTGCGAAAATCATTTGTAGCTATAAAAAATAAAAAAGAGATTTCATGAAACATCAAACATTTTACAATTGCATTTTCGAAAGTTTGACATTAGTTTCCATCACATTTATTGATGTCATTATTTCGAAGAAAATTGTTGCCACATATCATTTTAAGAAACCTATTTGTGTCGTCAAAATTTGTATCACAATACCAGTGTATACGCATGGTAATAGTGACATAGAGGCGAGGGAATTGTGACTTCATTTGCGTACGAATTGTGATGTTCATGCTATGAAATTGTGATGTGTAATGTCAGGAAATGCGACGTCTCTACGATGGAATTACAACATTCTCTGCATGGGAATTGCGACAATTAGGTGTGAGAATTGCAATGTCTATTTGAAGGAATTGTGAAGTTCAGTGTGTAGGAATAGTGATGTTTAGGCATGGGAAGTGTGACATTTCTTCATGGTAATTGCGATGTTGATGCGTGGAAATCACGATGTATTTGCAATGATTATAAGAGTGTCACAATATCGACAGAGTTGGAAAATTTAAAAATAAAAAATCACCTCCCAAATATATGTTTAACCTTGTTTTGATTGGTGTTAAAAGATTACAGTGATCCTAAGCTTTTAGGCTAGGTCAATGAATACAAGCAAGGTGGATCAAAGGCTCAAGTTTGTTGGAGTGACCAAAAATCTAGAAAAGTGGGTTTGTGCACAATAAAAATTAAAAGGTTAATAAGTGCGCAACTTTAGAGTGGATCTCGACATTTCCAAACGGTGCCAACATCGCAACAGAGTTCCGATGATACAACCTGCTTAGAGGATAAAATGAGGCCAACCCCTAGAAATCTAATTGGTGAAAATGTCGATCATAAAATAAATGGCTGAGATCCATTCTAGGGGGTCAATAACATTTTTCACAAACTGCTAAGCTAACCCCCTAGAAGTGGTAAGTGGATTTTCAAAACCACTGTTGCCAAATTTGTATAAGACAACTCATTCGCTAGATGAGCCTGCCAAGCGAGTCAATGCCCATGTCATACTCCACCTCATCCTCCCATATCCCATCACTCTCCATGTTATCATATGTGACACACGCCATTTTTTTTACCATGTCATCCTCTCATACCTGCCCAGGTCATAAATGTCATTTTCTCGCTTAGCCCTGTGTGGAGACCTGTTCATGGCCATATTTATTTAAAAAAAAAAAAAAAACTGAGGATGATGATTATTACATTATCATGTCAAATCTTCACCAAACGAGAATAGAAATGTCGTTGAAGATTGAAGTCAATGCCAAAGTTACAAAATAAACGAGGTTGCTTTTGGTCCCTTGGATGCAAAGCCATGTTATTTAGTAAAATATTGATATCCGAATTTGTTTTTCCTTCAGGGAAAACAAAAATCTCACTGGTACTACTCAGTATGCTAGTATTAATACGCACTTGGGGATAGGTGAGTTACCATTTGTCTAGGGCTTTTGGAACTAGTTTTGACTTGTGTTTTGGATTTATTTTTTTGTCAATAGTTACACATTGTAAATATAATTCTTAGTTTAGTGATTGGATATTAGTCTTTTGTATGGATAATTGTTCTTTTCATATTTGCATGAGGTTCAAAGAAAACCAGGAGAGATGATATATAGTCTCTAGGCTATGTGTTGATGTACCTCGACTAGTGAAACTTTTGAGATCACTCTTTTTCCAAAAACTTGGATTGCTCCTTCCAATCATCACACTTTAGTTGTATAGCCGCATTCTTTTTTGGTGTCTACATATGGTTTCAAAAGGCAGTCTATTGTCGCAATACAATGCCAAAGAATGTTAATGCTGACATTCTTACTAGTTTCCCTTTCCTTAGAGTTGAATCAAACCAACTATGACTATTTCCCATTCTTACATTGATCTTGTAGTAATGTTGTAAGGGCATTGCTTATATTTCAAGGATTTTGCAACAATTACAAAAATTAGGAGTTTGAATCTAATCTATTACTCAGGAAGGGACTAAACCCATGGAAAGCAATTATTATACACCTCATGGATTGAGATTATGAAAGTTATACCTAGGATTGAAACCTATGTTTTGTACTGAAGGAAAATACATAGGAAGTACCAACTAAATAAAATATTATGCCAAATATAATCTACATTTAAAAAAAACATCAATGTTCTTTTTCTCCACTTATAATACCTTTCCAGCCTTCTTCTAGCTTCTCCTCATGTTTGTATACTACTTGTGCCACCCAAGCAAAGTAACCTCCAACCCTCAACATCTTATCCATTTCAAGAAGTAAAATACCCCCTTCATCAAAGGAAAAGAAACAATTTCACAATTAGTGAATGCTGTTACACAACAATTTGTCACCGTCCCTCCTACCCCTCTCCCACATCTTGGAGCACTCATTCTGGGACCTATGAGAAGTGACATGGCCTACAAACACTTGCATTACATTCCCCTGAACATGAGCTTTATTTGCCCTGAAGACATCTCTTGCTAAAAAACCCTAAAAATAGCTCTTTTTCCATTAACACGGTTCCATAGTGCATCCCTCGCGCCAAGGGGGAAAATCCTCCAAAGAGGGCGCGCCAGTTGGCGCTCTGTCATAGAGTCTCACCCACGCCAACCATAATCAGTGGTGTTTTTTAACAAACAAATGGTGGAAGTTTCGTCCTAACAAATTCCTGGACTGTATCTATCTTGAGTTGGGTGGTTTGGCTACGAATTTCCATAGAGAGGAAGTGGTTTGCCACCTCTCATGGAAGCTTCCTTGATGATATGGCCAATCCCATGATTATTGTGGATGATCCTAACTCCCCTTCCTCCATCTATAAAAGCTTGTCCATTTTCCTTGGCAAGCTAGTTGCAGAGATTCAGAATTGTCAAGTTTCCAAGGGCTTCATGCTGCAAGAGCCTTCTTAATTCCCATAAGGCCAAATCCAAGTAAGGAGATTCTTGTCCAATAACCAAAGAGAGAGAGGGTTGTTCCCATTCCCAACAAGCTTTGCAAGACATATGCTATTGACTACCCAGCCAAAGGAGAATCTAGCGTCAGAACTTTGGTTGTATTCTTCTTTGATTTATTATTAATAAACGACTATTGGTTATGGTTCCACTCTTATTGTTATTTGTGATGATGATGAGTTATATCCTTTCTGAATGATATATAGTTGCATATGTTGGATTTTATGTTTGTGTTTGTGTCGTTTCTTGTATGTGCAGGTGTCCATTCATGGAGATCGTGGGGATTGTGATCTGCCAGAGCAAAGGAACGGGAGCACCACCTCTTCTACAAGCACTAGCATTGGAATCCAGGTAGGCCTTCATCACTGGTTTGTTAATTTGCAATTAGGAACTTGCGCGGTAGCATTGTATGATTGTTGCTAGACCCAATCTGGGCTAGTAGGGATCGCCTCTGTCCGCAGAGGGGATTTACCTCCTCAACAATTTGGCGACCTCCCTGGGGAGCTTGTCTTGTATTTTTGGTTATTTCTTGATTTTTTACTTGCTTGGTCAGCCTTTTGGGCTGAGTTCTTTGCTGCTTTTTGCTTCTTGGTTTACCTGGTTACCGTTGGCCTGGTTTTGGATTGCTTATTTTTCATTTTGGCACAGCAACACCAATTGGTGCTAGTTGTCAATGTATTATTCGAGCCAATCATTAAAAGGCGCTAGTTTCAGCCTAATAGTCGCGCTAATTGGTGCCAATTGTCAATGTACTACTTGCGCCAATCCTAAAAAGGCGCTAGTTTCAGCCTGACAATTGCGCCAGGCTTGGGAACTGCTAAAGTTTACTTGATTTTAAGCCTTCTGAGCTTGGTCTTCTTTTTGGGATACATTTTCTTGATTGCTTGAGTGTGTTGGGGTTCTGTTTGACAGGTTTTACCCTTCATCCTTTGGTTGTTTGCCATTTTCTATTGATTTCAAGTTTTTAGCCCTAGGGCATCTAGTGGCTTTGTTTGTCGAGCCTTCCTTAGGAGTTTTTGGTCTTCTATTGGTCTAGTCGAGTTTTTGATTGCTCCCTTGCACTCGTTTAGTGGTTGTTAATCATTTTATTGCGTTATTTGAGTGACTTACCCCTTTTTTTCACTTGAATTCCGCCTTGTTCACTTTGGGCCTAGATTACATGGCTCATTTGTGTCTTTGGGACTTTTCTCGATTTTGAAGGACTGCTTTGTCATTTAGGGATCTCATTGTGCTTGCATTGAGTGAAATTTGCTTGTATTTACTCTTTTACTATCATTTCTCAAAGTTTGTTTAGTGCATCTTGCCCTTAACATTAAAATAAAAATATCTTTTGCTTTTCATTAATTAATGTGAATTAGAGCCTTTCATTATTATTAGTGATTAGTGACTTTGAAGAAAAGTTGTTTAATTTCCATTAGCTGCATTAGAGATATCGTTGGCTCTTTTATGATCATTTTGTTTGTGTGAAAGCTCTCAACTCTCTCATAGCTAGCATTCATCGAATGAAATGATATATTGCAGCATATAGTTTGCATTTAGGAAATTTTGAGACATTACATATGGTAAGGCCTGAAAACTGAAACATAATCCAAGATCAACTTTAAAATGAACTCAATGAATCTAACAATGCATTGGAACATAACGCACACTGTTCAGAGGTCTAGGCTAGAGACGTGCTCCGGCGTCGTTAAACCTAGTCACTTTTGTTTCCACTCAAGGTTGGCTGGTTCCTCCTTCTGTGACTCAATAGTGGTCTAGTACGGAATTGTACTCCCACATACCGTCGAGTATATGGGGAGACCCCACTAGGTTATCATCCTTTATCCATAGGAAGCCGTGTCTGCCACCTTACGACCCGTAACACACCGAACACAACATTCGGGAAGATTGACTGTCGTACGGAAAGTCGTTGGTTTTCATACTATTGCCACGGTGTATATGCAGTTTTACAGATTGTCTGGTAAACCTTTTGGCTAGTTCTCCAGAGTAGTCACTTTTGATCCTTTTCAGACTCCCTAAAAGAAAAGGCTCATCTGAGCATTTGTCACTTCGGGCTCATTAAACATTCGTAGGCGACTAAAGTCATATTTTTGTCCTTTTCTCGACTCTTTAAAAATGAAAAGGTCAAGTTATGTCCTTGTGTCTTAAAATTTATTCGCCCGCGATCACATGCCCTGTTAGATTCTATTTGTTGGCCGTTTGATTGTGTGTCTTGACTCTTTTTCAGCCCCGTGTGCGATTTTTAGTTTTGATGGCAACTTTTCCAGAGTTCACCAACCCAGGAATCCCCTCTGACAGGAATCCTGGTCACTTTCCTCCTTTTGGGAATGTTGGTGCTCCTTACATGGCAACGTTGTCCCTTCCTGGGTTAACTATTGGGTTGCTTGTTTGGTTGTTCTCAACCTCCGTGGTCCCTAGTGTCTCAATTTCTGGTCAATCCGTTCCTCCACCCGCACAACATCATGTTGATTCCACGGTGGACCTCTCCCCTTCTTCGCCTGTTTCTACATCCTCATCTTCTACTTCGCCTGGTGAAAGTTTGGATTTACGTAACTAGGTGGCTAAGAAGAAGAAGAATAAGAAGACGAAGTAGAAGAAGGCTCATAAACACGAGGTTAAAAGTGCAGCTACTGCTCCGAGTACATCTCAGGTCAGGCCACCTTCTGCTCCTCTGCGGAAGGTCAAGTTTCCTTGTAAATTGTGCAAGGATGACCATATTCTTTGTGATTTTCCTGGCATTCCCAGGATCTTAGACATATGGTCTCATGATCCGGCCTGCCCCTCATCGTCCTCTGAAGCTCATGGCGATACCACCCTATCAACTGGCAATGGTAAGAAGAAAGGGAAGCTTTGATTCCCCTGTAGGCTATGTGAAGGCCACCATCTCCTTCACCTTTGTCTGCTCATGGATAAAGCTTCTGCTGTTTTGGAAAGTCTTACAGCTTCTTCACCCCAACTGCCAGTTGGTTATCAAAGGCTCTCTTTAGATCCTCTCCCTGTCGACAAAGAGATTGATTTAGATCCTTCTCTTGTCCATCCTCCTCTTTCTGAACCTGGTTGTGCTAAGCCTGTTCGGGACCAACTATTGGTCAGAAAGAGTGTCGACTCGGGCTCACCACCCGTCGATCACTTTGTTTCAGAAGAGCATCATGCTCATGTTCTTCTCGTCTTGTCAGATTCTCCTGAATCTGAAAGCAACTCTCCTATCCCAGCTGATCCCGAGAATCCTTCTTCAGTTCCTATAGAGTAGGGAGGCAATCATACAATTCCCCCACCAAGTAGTTCAGTCGTTTCCTTCGACTGGAGTCATTTGACTGCCTTCTGCCTTCCATCCAATGTGCCTTTCCAGATTATAGCACATGCCTATGATAAGGCAGTACCTAGCACTGTTTTGGATGAGGGTGCATCTGTCAGTCTTATGCCTTCCACTACTTGGCAAGCTTTGGGCTCCCCACAGCTTGTGCCGGTCACACAGAATCTGTTAGCGTTTGACGGAGGAACCAATCAACCATTAGGAATCCTTCCGGAGTTCCCTATTACTTTGGGAGGCAAAACCGTCTATATAAACGTACTGGTTACCCAAGGTGCTTTAGATTTTAGTCTTCTCCTTGGTCGTGACTATGTTTATGCCATGGGGGCCCTTGTCTCTTCCCTTTTTTGTGTGGTTTGCTTTCCACACGATGGAAGAATCGTGACTATAGATCAATTATCGTTCTTTAGTCCCCCGTTGCCTCCTGCGCAGTTGTCATCCCCTCCTGGTTTTTATCCACCAGTTGTATCTACTCCACCGCATGTCAACTACGTGGCTACTTATCCTGTGCCTGTATCCAGTGATGCTGCCATCGTGCATAGTGTCCTGGGGGCATTGGGTCCTGACTTCCAAGATGTTATCCTTCCATCGGGGTGGCACTCTTGGAAGTAACGACTTCCTGTTCATTATGATGAAGTTTGTTCAGAGCATAGTTCACTTTCCTATGTCAAGCTCCTTAAAACATGAAACTGGGTCTGGTCAAGCATAATTCCTAATCTTGTGTCAAGATCATTAAAATGAAACAAGGGTTATGAGGATAGTTCTTTTACTGTGTCAACCTCATTAAAAAGATGAAACAAATCCCTTTCCCAATCGAGCCTTTGATTAAGATCTCGTAAAATACCAGTCGAGTCTTTCCAAGTTCTCAAAAGTGAACCTTCATTCCATCCACTTTGTTGAATGCAATGAAGCTTGGGGGGCATGTACCTCGTTTTACGTCATTATGCTGGGGGCATGCAAACTTATAACAAGCATAGTTTTTCGTTTTCAAGCTTGTGTAAACATGAAACCAAATCCAAGCAGAGTTCTCCATGGTTCAAGCTTGTGTAAAAATGAACCCATACCCATTTTACATCTCGTGATTGCTGTCTTTATCCGCTAAATTCTGTTAGATGAGATTTCATCCCATCGCCACCATCTTTTTGGCCGATCATATGCTTTTACTTGCTTTTTTTCCTTTCCTGAGGAACCGCAACAATGAGTGGTTTTATTAGCCAACCTCTTGACCATTACATGTTTTGAGCAGTTACACCATTGCTGGAACCTGTTGCTACCCTTTATACCACTCGTTCCTCTAGGACGAGTCACCTTTAAGCTCTTTTCTAACTCGTAAAAAATGAAAAGATTACCGAGTATTTTTTCCCTTTTTGACTCGTTAAAGAAAATAAAAATGGGGGTCTTCTTTCAGCTCTTTTCTAACCGTTTAAAGATGAAAATATTGCCGAGTTATTCCTCTTGACTCGTTAAACGTAAATAAGAGGTGGTCGCCTTTAAGCTCTTTTATGATCGTGTAAATACGAAAAGATCATCGGGCCCTTGTCGTTTCAGGATCATTAACGGTTACAACACGACGTGATTTCGGTCGCTTTTTTACTTTTTCAGGTCGAAGTCACTAATCATGAAAAGTACTCCTCGATCGCAATGGTCGGACGGTTCTTTCTAGCATTGTTTTATACTTTTCGGGCTCGAGAGACACAACTTTATGAAAAAGGACACCCCTAGAGTTTACTTTTCTGCTGTCTTTTCAAACTCTCTAAACATGAAAAGACGTCGAGTTCTTCCTTTGTCAGACTCGTTAAAACTTGATGACATTGGATTCCATCGAAATGACATTTTTACAAGCATATTCTATCCCCGTCAAGCTTGTTAATAAAAATAATTGGGGTACTCGCCAGAAATGGCGGGGAAAATTGAACCAGAATCATTGTCATGTCGGCAGTATGTCACTCTTGAACATGGCACTCATCTGCATTCGTGTCTGGGTGGGGACATCTCATCTCGTTTTTCACTTGCCTCCATGGGTTTGGGTGATCCTGCTTGACCTCTCATCTCCTCTTTGCCTTGTCACCATGACCTTTGATTAATTGATGTCAAATACTGCCAAGTCCATTGTCGTGCCACCGATATGTTCAAGAGAAGTTGACCTTTGCGAAATATCAACCTCCCTCTGATAACTCATATAATCCTGATTCACAAAAACATTATCTTCCTCTGTCTCGCGTCGATGACGTGGGAAACACTATGGCCCACCTTTGATCAAGGTCACTTCCTGTCGACTTCAGCTCATTATCGAGGAAGTTGATCTAGAGACTCCCTTCTGGTGCCTTGGAGCCTACATGCCTCAATGGCAGGTTCTTCGCATTTGACGCAAGGTTTTCATCATTGGCCTCCGATCGAATGATTCTATGGGTGTTTGAAGCCGCTCACTGATTCACACGTCGTAGATTGTACCTATAGTACCTTGAGGGCCATTGTCATTATTGGTGGTACCTCTCGTGTCTGTTAACAGTTTTCATCATTGGTTGGTAATCAGACAATGTTCCTGCATGTTCGACTTCGACTCCTACATTCGCATGCTTGAACTTGTACTTTATTCAGATCGAGATGAAGCGCAAGACCCTGGATTTTGTCTGTTGGGATCCAGGTTGCGATTTTGTGGATTATATGATTATTACATGACTCATTCCCTTGATGGTTGTGGCCATGCCTGAGTCTATTTATCGATCCTCACTAGATGGTTGCGCCCATACCTTGGATCTAGATTATTGTGTACTCTGCTATGGATGGCTGCGCCCATACCACATATATCATGTATTTGAGATATCAATTGTACTTCTCCACACAGGTTTTCTGGCGGTAGTGTTTTTGGTTGGACATGTTCTCGTAAAGCATTTCACCCCTCTCTCTCTCGGGCCTCATGCTTTAGGGGGCATTTGTTACACAGAAATTTGTCACCGTCCCTGCTACCCCTCTCCCGCATCTTGGAGGACTCATTCCAGGACCTATGAGAAGTAACATGGCCTACAAACACTTGCATTACATTCCCTTGAACATGAGCTTTATTTTCCTTGAAGACATCTTCTGCTAAAAAACCCTAAAAATAGCTCTTTTTCCATTGCCGCAGTTCCATAGTGCAGCCTGTTAGCGCTTGAAATTTCACCTCAGGCTGAAAAAGGCAAACCTCAAGGCAACATCAAACCATTTAGCCTCGTAGCTAGCCCTACGGGGCAGGAGAAGGCTCTCTCCGGTCAATCTCAGTAAAATCTTCAATGGATGAGATGACCAATAGGGTAACACTGATTTTAGGCTAGTAAACTGATCAAAAGGGTTGATTTAGGGTTTTTAGGGT
>APFE030956605.1:41055-61420 GCA_000404065.3 Pinus taeda | reverse complement strand
TGGAGATCAGATATGAGCTGTATTGTGTGTAACAGGTGGAGATAGTGCTGGATACTTGTGAGAAGTATTGACTATTGTAATGTTACATGTTCTCAATCATTAATATACAGATAGTGTAGGGTTTTCAGCTGTAAGCTTTCCCCGGGTTACATACTGTGTTAATGTGTGCATGCTCTTGATGTTTTATTGTTATTGATGCTGCTATATTGATGATGAACGTAGAGGAGATTATGTATTGTGTATGTATTCCACAATAGTACATGATCAGGATAATCCCCATTGAATATGTGTTTATTATTCAAAATTTCTAGAGAAAAAAATCAAATTCAAGCTGAGTTTTAGCTGGCCTTATGACCCTCTAGGAGTAATTTCATCCATCAGAGTTGAAAAAAGTTCAACTCCTTATATCCATATATCAAAACCATAAATTGATCAGTATGCAAATCAGGAGGTATGGGAGGCAAAAACCTTGCAAGAGGTTGAGGAAGAAATTTCCAGTCAGACAACTCTAGAGACCCCAAGATTAAGGGAGACAAAATAAAAAATGCCAAGTAATAGTATGTCTCCTATAGGTTCACATTTTAGACCAATGGAATTTAAAGTTTTCAAAAGGAGAGAAACGATGAATGTAGAAGAGGAATCTTTAGAGACGAGAAATCAGAGGAATCAACTATAGTGGTGTTATCAAGCGAGCTTGTGTATTCTCTATAAGAAGTTGAAAAAATTGTTCTAGATTCTCCCACTTCTCCTTCTTTAGTAAAACATAGTATTTTTGCAAGATTCATAGAAATGAAAAAGAAGAATGAAGCACTGAAGAATTCTACATATTTTGAGTTTTGGAAACAATCTTCCACTACTCAAACCAGATTGTTATTTGCACTTGATCATAATAGAGGGCAGTTTCAATTAACGTTCCTTGAACCAAAGGTTCTAGTTCCTAAAAGTGAAAAGGACTAAAATACTTCTATATTTTCTAATGATGCAAAGCAGATTCATCCAATAGATCAAATTGATCTTCATAAATAGGTAGGTGAGATGATATATTCCTCATTAACAAGTTCTTCCATGATAGGATCAAAATTTCAGGCTTCTCTAAGTAATATCCATTCATAGCTCAAGCTAGAAAACATGTCTTCCTTGAATAAAGATACGAGAATAAAAGGATTAAAATATTTGGTAATAAAATTAGGATTATATCCTAATGATGTTAATGTTGTTGAAGAAATAATAAAAAACATGAATGCAAACATTCAAGCAAAGAAAGAAACTAAAATTACCAACAACAGAGCATCCCCAAACTCAAGAAGTGTGGCAATTAGAAAATGAAAAGTAAAATATGTCGAGGATGATTGTTGAACAAAATATTCAAATTCAGAAAATGGAGATAGATTTGTAAAATATTTTGAAAGAGAAGGAACAACAAATCAATGTAGGAAATTTTGTAGCGAAAATAGAATTAACTGATGAAGAAGCCACTGAAAATTTATCAAAGTCTATGGGAGATCTGCCCTTAAGAAATGTTGAAATAGAAAAATTGAAGGAAACATTGCCGAGGACAGAATAAAGTAAACTTAAGGCATATAATGCGTATATCTCAGAGGTGTGGGAGAATTTTAAGCTAACTAAACAATTTGAAAAGTACATGGATGAATCAATTAGTGCATAGACATTGTCTGAAGTAAAAGAGAAAATCTAGATAGACATTAATTTAACCATTTCAGAGTTTGGACATCCATTGAGATAATTTTTGAACAGGAGCAACTAGTACAAAAAGAAAAACCAACCATAACAAAAATCAAAGAGGAATTGGACCATAAACCAGGAGAAGCACAAAGGATTATCAAAGTGATGAACTCAAAAATCAAATATGAGATTGAATATTTAGGAATTGAAGACAGGACAAGCACAATCCTAGAGGTCATAAATGTATTGATAAAAAGAAACGTAATGTTGCAGCTGGAAAACAAATTTCAAAACTTGGAAGCTCAAATTAAAAAGTTCCACAAAAAGTTTTCTATCCTCCAAAAAATGGACTTCCATCCTTGAGGGATTCCTATGGCCAATTGATTCCACTGGAAAATTATTGGTATAAACTACATGACATATCAACAAATAATTAAAATTTTCTAAGGTATAGGGGGTCATAAGTGGTAAAGATTTTTTGGAAGGTTTAGAGTATGATTTGTTTATCTTGCATGAGGTTCATCATCTATTTATTACCAAGCCAAAATTTTAGAAGTACACCGAAGTGGATGAAGCCTAAAGGAAGGTAATTAAATTTTCATGTCCAACTAATGATAAATGGCATAAGTTTCTCAAACTTAATGCAAAATTTCAAGTAGCGGCACAGAAAATCAAGAACATAATGCAATTTTCAGGTGTTAATACAACAAAGAGAGGAGCACAAGGAGTAGATACAGATTTCAAGGCAAAAATTGCAAACAAAATCCTCAAATAGTGTGTTGTTTCTCCAGAATCAGTTTCATATTTCTATTTTTGAATTGTACTATTTAGATATTCCAAATCATTTTGGATAAAACTTTAGTTTTTATAAAGGATTGTATGAAATTAGATATTTTTGTGTTACACTCTATATATACATTATAATTGAAAGTAATAAGGGTTGAACTTTTGTGATAACCAAGCAACATCATTGTACTTCTCTGGAAGTTTTTGAAGATTATCAAAGGATTTTGACTTCAATTTTAACAACAATTGTGTTCATGTGAGTTTTTCTAGTATATTCATTTTTGTTTTTCATCATATGTTCAAGGCAACATAGGAGTTAGGGTAGGAATAAGTTAAATATTAACTTCTCTGATAGTGCATTGCAAATTTATTAACATCACCGAGACTAGATAATTGAACAAGTTATTTAAATTAGTACCTCTGCATCATTTAATTGTTGCCTTTTGTCATATTTTGAATGTATATATGTTAGATTGTAGAAATTTCTCTACATGCATCTACTATATCTAATTAATTAAGTTTTAAGGATGAATGTTTAATTATCATATATCTTCTCCTTTCCTTTGTCAAAATCAATTGAAGGATTATATGTTGTTAGGAGTGAAAATCAACACTTTGAAAATATCAAAATCTTTTGGATTGTACAAGCGTGAATGGTTTGATTCATTGGTCATCCAATTCAATTAAATCCCTCACTTAGTGCTTTGGCTTAGTTCCCGTGCCTAAAATTTTCTTCAAAGATACAACATTAATAAATATTAAGTTATAGAAATTTTGATGTCTAAAATGGGCCTCCTTAGGAATATTATAAATAATAGTGGAAATAATAAAATAATAATGGATTACCTCATCAAATTTTGGAGGGAAAAACAAAAACTACTTTTTCAACTCGTATTTTCAACTTATCTCCTCATAGTTTTCATCAAATTTTGAGCAAGAACACTCATTGGATGCAACATTTAATTCCTCATGCAAGGAGTATCCATGTTTCATACTTTCGATGGACCCTACTAACAAAAAATGCATTATTGCAATCACATTTTTCCATGTATTTCTCATTTTTCATGTAGTTGGGTCCATCAAAAGTATGCAACATGGGTACTCCTTGGATGAGTAATTGAATTATGCATTCAAAAAGTGCTCCTGATCGAAATTTGAGTAAAAATGTGGGGAGATAAGTTGAAAATATGAGTTGAATTATTATTATTATTATTTTATTTTATTTTATCTTTTTACCTTTTTATTCAAAAAATGGTGAATCATCCCCCATGGTTGACAACATCATCTTTAATCCTATTGGTTCTTATAAAGCTCGTTTTCGTTGTACATTTTTGTTTTGAGTCCCATTTTTGACCTCAAAATTTCTCTAATGAAGGTAGAAGGCCCCACTTCCATAACTAGAACTTGGTTGTCGGGTCATATCATAGTAGCTCTCATCTCATGTGTACCATGGAGAGCTTGAGAAAGCATTTAAATGTGGGGTGGTGTGGTTACATGCCTCATGTTAACCCTTTGTTTAAAACAAAACTTTCAAGGAACACTGGAGGCATTTTGAACTTCTCAGTCGAACTTTTGATCTATACAAACACTTGAAAACTTAAGACCTATTTATAATGTTAACCTCAAGAAAATCACCTACTAGTAGGTAGTGTACTTCTTTGTCAATCTCTAATTGTGTAGAAAATATTAGCTTCATGTTATTAACTTTTCCACTATAATTTAATGTGGTATCATTGCCTTTTGTTGAAATCTCTAGTGAAACATATATTTCCAAATCCAATTTTTGTAGATTGACCAGGGCAATGAGAAGAATATTGTGGCATTTTTGTGCCATTTTTCCCCATATTTCCTCTTTGTTTGTCTCAACAGGCCCTTACTATCAAATGTAGATTCCTTAAGGCATGAATCTATACTAAAATTCTTTATATTACATGGTAGAAAAATTTCTTGAATGTTCCCAAAGAAGCTCACAGTGCATTATTCTCTTTAATATGAAATTTATGCAACATATGGGAAATACATCAACTTGTTTCTCTCAATGCATATTGTTGACAGTGCTGGACCCATCAACATAGGGGATCTCCTTGGTACGAAGTCCCAACTAGACCTCAAACCATTTGGTGTAGGAGTCCCATCTGGTATGATGGCCCGATTACCATTATCTTAGAGATTTTCCTTAGCTCTTGTTATTTAGCGCATGAGAGTGTTATGCTTGTAACTTCAAGAAAGAGAGGTGATTATTTCTAGCGAGTGAGTAATGTAACTTTGTGTCTAGGTTTGCTTACTATAAGGGAGAGGGTAAAAGTGAGCCTCTAGATGAGAGGTAGTAGTACCACCGTTGGAGAGACACACATGAAAAACAACAAGGTTCAGTCTACCATTCAACATAATAGTCCACAGCGGATACAATAGTCACTAGAACCAAAGTGCAAGGGAAAACATGCACACCATCCAACGGAATTGTCCACATAGTGGTGACGGTTGTTATAACCAAGAAAAAAAGAATGGTTTTTCTAATTCCTGGTAGAGTAATCCACATGGGTGAGACAACAATGATAAACAATAAAATACCTTCAACAATGTTAGTACTAAAATAATTGAAGTAGTTCAACTATCTTATTACAGGTTAAGCAAACATGCATTACAAACATTTAAAGAATAGTCTTGCAAATGAATAGAAAACACGCGTGAAAATGTGTTGGCCTGAGACATGCTTTTGAATTAATAAAAAGTTCCAAGACACATCTGTACACCATACATCACTAGCCCTAGTAGTGGAAGATTGGAGCCACTCCTCGCTCCTAAAAGAACATACTACAAACTCTCAAGGCTATGTGGTAGGAGCCAAGGTGAAAAGTTCTTTTCTCATACAATGAGGGGGTATATATAGCCAAGGGTGATGCTTGAACCTTGTGACCCTTAGACTTCCCTCATGAGTGTTCAACTTCCTATGACTTTTCAACTTCATGTGACTCTTCAACTTCTTGGACTTTCACGTTACATTACATTTTATTACAACAAGTATGGCCCATAGTAGTGATGTGGTGGAGATAAATCATGACACAACTCAACATGACACTGCTAACATGTACTAGCTGACTATGGTGTCCATGTCAAGTTGTTATTATGTTGAGTGATTAATGTGCTCTCGGTGTGTTGCGTCTTCACATTTGCATGGAAAAGTGTGTGGGGTCTTCAATGGTCTTGGTATTTATTTAATGGTGCACGTGTATGTGTCCCTTTCACTTGCTTTTCAATATGCTTCATGTGTTCGTTCAACTACAATAAAGTCTTCTAGCATGTGCTCATTCTTTGTCCCATTCATTGTCACGCCATGTTTCATCAATGTACTTGTTCATGAAATATCTCATGAAGAGATGACATCAAATCCATAAAATCTCCTAGTTTAGAATGATGCATTGTTTTACGTTTCGGGTGTAGGTGACCGGGAGGGATGATAGGCACCGAAACTGCACAGAGCACAACTTAGGTTGTGATGAGAGGCTCGAGAGAACTATCGGGAAAATCTACGCAAATGTCAATGGGAGGCAGGTTTGCACAAACCGGGACAACAATGATAGGGTGTTGGGTGGAACTGCTAGGAAATTATGTGCAGTTTTTAGGATGAGGACTAGATAGGTCATTCGGGGGTCCAACTGGGAATCTGTGCAGTTTCTCCTAAGAAGACAAAGTGGGTAGTGGGAGGTAATGGAAAACATTTTAGCATATTTTTCCAAAGAAAGGGTGGATAGGGATGCAAGGAGATGCTAGTTAAAATTGCACAGTTTTGAGGGACAGTGTTAGACGGACAATAGGGGCCTTCCTAACACAACTGAACATTTTCTAGGATGAGTGAAGAGAAAGGTAGCTGGGAGAATGCCAATCAAAACTGTACAATTTTCAAGGATAGAGAAGAGCAAGCCAACAGGGGGGCCTTCCAGTCAGATCTGTGTAATTTCTTGGACTAGTGCAATGATATTAAACAACATTTTTCCACTGTCCTTGTACTCCCCATCTATGATACTGGAGGACATCTACAATGTACCTGATATGCTTTCCCATCATAAAGAAGCTCCCAGTATGTCCCTCTTCACGAGCAAAATAATTCCCCTTTGCATCATTTCCCAAGAATCTTCATTAGTTTGAAAGGAATTCTCTTTCATGCCTCGTGTTTACTTGTGATTGATTGTATTGGAAATATTTCATTGAAGTGTTTGTGAAAGATTCATTCCACCATTTCAATGAAAAATACAAAATTCTAGTTTGTTGAATCAATATGTTATGCTAGTTAGCATCATTGAAGGCTAGAGTTGCATCGTCACTTGCATTGAAAAAGAAATAAATTCTCTTTACTAGTGAAAGGGCTAATTGAAGTGCATTTGATAGGAAAGTTAAGAACTCGTAAGAGTTTTTTCATCATTTGTTTTCAAAAAGTGAAATAGTGAAAAAGTCATTTTGCTTTCAATTGCTTGTCTTGTTTTGTTATATTTGAGTGTGTTTTCTACTCTCATTAGTGTAGACAATTCATCGATTTGAAAGGGTCTTATCTCAGTTAGCTACATGTAGGTGTTTTTCGAGTCACATCGATAAGGCCTAAAAATTGAGACATAATTTTGAGATAAACTCTAAAATGTACTCAATTAACCTAAAGCACATTTGAAATCTAACGATCACATCTTAGAAGGTCTAGGGTAGAGACGTGTACCGGTGTCTTAAAACCTAGCAGCTGTCATTCAGTTCAGCACTAAACAATGCTAGTATGGACTTGTGCTCCCATACCATTGAGTATATAAAGGGAGACCCCACTATGTTGCAATCCTTTATCATAGGAAGCCGAGTTTGCTACCTTGTAAATGTGATACATTGAACAGAAAATTCAGGGACATTGCCTACCCGTACTTCTCAGTTCACATGGAGGTATTTTGCAGTTCAAGGTTACCTGGTAATCCTTTTTACCTAGATCATCCTGAGTAGTAATTTTGATCTTTT
This sequence comes from Pinus taeda, assembly GCA_000404065.3. NCBI lineage: Eukaryota > Viridiplantae > Streptophyta > Pinopsida > Pinales > Pinaceae > Pinus > Pinus taeda. The sequence continues at coordinate 53,962 of APFE030956605.1, read as the reverse complement.
TGACTCCCTAAATATAAAATATCACCTGAGCGCTTGTCCTTTCGAGCTCGTTTCAAATCGAAAGTGATAGAGTCACCTTTGCTTCTTTCTCGACTCTTAAAACATGAAAGAGCACCAATTTGCTTTTGTGTCTTAAAAAATTGTTGCCCACGATCTTATAACATCCCTGTTAGTATTTTTTGGACCACATTGTGAGTATACCTTTAAATCCATTTTAAATCCCTTGAAATTAATCTCTCTTTTGGTTATTTGAGATAAAATCATCGTGGCTGAACGAAATGGTTTGCGTAGTTCCTCTTCCTCTTCTCTGTCTGAAAGATTGTCCAAGGAACCTTTTCTTGAATTTCCATAGTTGCTTGAGGACCAAGGTGTTGATCTTGGAATTGTTCTGAGTATTCAACCTTTGTCATATTGTCCTCCCCCTTTAGAGTCTGGGTCACTTTCAGACATTGGCCCGGAATCTCTAGATAACCCTATATAGACTCTCGAGAGTCCACCGACTTTTGAAGGTAAGCTTGGATTGGTTGTTTATCCTCTGAATCCTTTGTTTGATCTTCTTGTGATATCACTAGAGCATCCATACAGTCTGTACGATTAGCTAGGTATTCCTTTGTAATTATCCCCTCTAACATCTTCAGTAGTTCGTTGTCACCTGTTTTCACCCATGGAATCAAAATGCGAAATCCCAGTCTACTCTCCCAATCACTCAGAGGTTTCCACTCCATGCACAGTTGAGGAGCAGAATACCCCATCCCTCTTAAAGGTTTCCCTTACACAGGAAGATTAGTTGGTTTCAGGCATGCCTTTTGCATCATCATTATATCATAACCCTATCTGGGAATATCGCTCTATGCCTACCACAAGTTCATTCATTCAGAACTCGACCTCCCAACAGATGATGATTCTACAGTTACTTCAATCCCGGTGCAACCCACCATTCCAAATAATCTTGTTTCGTCGGTTAAAGTAACCCATCTAGTTCAACTAACGATCTCAGTTCATGTCGCTATTGGTTCTTTGATCCCTCCAATAAGTGGGTAGGCTATCCCACCGCCTGGGGGCAGAGTCCGAATGTTTCTATGATGTCTGGCACAACTAATGTGAGTGGCTTACAACCTCACATGGTTGGGATGAACCAACCCTCTTCGAGTGCCATATCAAATCTTGTTGGTCTTGCTAGATTAAGTAATTTCCAGTACCAACAACCCATTATTGGTCCTTCTGGGTCAATTCATGTTCAGTACCAATAGCCCAATGTTGGTCCGTCTGGGTCAAGTCACATCTAGTACCAGCAACCCAATATGGCTGAAGGTTAGTACCAACCTCCTTATGTTCCATATGGTTCAAAAGTGATGGCTAATCCACCATACATCCCTCAGCCTGGACCTTATGTCCAACTTGGTCCATCTGCCACACCCAGTGGGTATGGCCAGATAGAGTTCCAGGACTTTCAAGCTATCATTCTAGGAACTGTTCAAGTACCTTTGTAGCAGCAAGGGATACCTTCATTGTAGCAACGACCATCCATGTAGCAGTAAGTCCAGATGATGCCACAAAAAGGACAACTGCAACAACTGTAGAGGAAACTATCGCAACAGTTGCAGCAAACAATGCAGTCGCAAATGCTGTATGTGCCACAATCCTCCCAACCTATGCCTTCGAGATGTCAACATCTGCAGCCACAAGGACAACCTTTACAGCCGCAAGGTCAACCCTTGTAGCAACAAGGTCAACCCGAGTAGCAAAAACCCTTATATTCATATCAACAGGGTCAACCCTTGCAAGGGCAAGGCCAGGGTCAAGTCCTATAGCAACAGGTACATAATCCTTATGTCCAAGGATAGTAAGTGAAAAATCCTTGCATCTAAGGGCAGCAGGTCCAAAACCCTTTTGTCGAGGGGAAGCAGGTCCAAAACCCTTATGCTAAGGGACGTCAAGTGAAAAATCCATATGTCAAAGGTCAGCAGGCTCAATAACCTTTTAACCAGTATGTTTCTTATCAACATCCTCTAGCTGGATAGTTCCAAGGTTTTCAATGTCAGAAGCGTCGCTATGGGCAAGGTAACCTACAGTTGGGGAAAATCAAATGCCTTATGGAAAAAATCATCCGCTTTGGGGGAAAAATACTTACTAGCAGGCATGGGCCCCGCCAGTTGGGCCCCCTTATCGACCTCAAATGCCTTTCAATACCCAATTGCCATTCTTGGCTACGTTGGAATTTCTAGATGTGTCTAGACTCATGAATGACCTGATCCTTCATTTGCCATACTATCCTCTAGTTCCGTCCAATATTCTGAGCAACTGTCTAAAGTTTGAAGGAAAAGCAAAAGAGGATCCTCAAGCCCATGTGATGACATATCACCTCTAGTGCTCCTTGAATTCCTACATTGATTATTCCATTCATCTTCATATTTTCCAACGAAATATTATAGGGGCTACAACTAAATGGTATATCGAGCTACCTTGGAATACCTATCATGACTTTAACACTCTCACCATGGCCTTTCTCACAAATTTCCAGCTGCCGATTCATTATGAAACTGACACCCATCTGTTAATGTTACTCAAGAAAGACACTACGACTCACATCTCTGATCACATCCTTGAATGGAGACATAGACATCGTTCGATTAAGTTTGAAATTGCTGATCATTTTTTGACTGAGTGGTTCACCAAATCATTCGTCAACAAGATTGCTGAGGACATTTCTATGGGTGGACGTGTCATTGAGGAACAAGACATCACACATGCACAGTATCTAGACCTTATTTATTCAAAGCTTGACATGTTATATGATGTGCTACCTAATGCGCCTAGACCAACATCTAATCTGATAACATCCAAGTCTCGGGATACCCCTCCTATTCATGGAGTAATTGGTTCAGTGAATCAAACCCCTACAAAGTCTTCTTCCATATAGAAGTTGGTCTCCAACGCTGCTCCCAATGATTACTCTCACAATTCATCTAGCCCTGGTAAAACCTTAGAGGTTCACGCTGTTTAGTCTACCACAATGGATAAATCCTCTCAAGGTAAGAAGAAAGGAAAAGGAAAGGGTAAAGCCAATGCCCCAAAATAGGGTCCTCCTAAGTCATATGATGGTGATGCTTCCCAATAGAAACCCAAGTATCCATGCCTCATATGTGAGGAGGATCATTGTACTAAGGATTGTCCTAGAAGATCCGAAGTTAGTAATTTACCCAAAGGGACCTCAACTGTCTTGAAAGAGCCCTTTCAGTCCCAACATACTCAAATGGTAGACCAACCTCAGTCATCCACCTCCTCGGGTTCACAAGTGTTCATGATTAGTACCCCGATCAACGTGGCTACCAAGTCAAAATATTATCAAAATGCTACCAAATCAGCAGGGAAAGAGAAAGAAGGTACCCCTTCTTGTTCTGCCTTGTCCAATTTTGGTCCTCTCTACATAGAGTAACCTAATCTTGATTCTGCCATTCGACCACATTCTCGAGGTGTGCTTCGAAAGTCCTTGTAAAATCCAAATGCTTGAGATGTTCAACATTATAACACTGTTGAATATTTGGCTCAAGTGCCATCAGCTATGTAAGCTCTCAAGGCCCTTCAAAGATTTCCTTCTCAGTGGAAATCGTTACTGTCAACAATTGGAGGTAGATCTAGCTGACTCCAATCTCATTTATTTTGACCTGGAAAACCATGTTCCCCATTTACCTCATCAAATTTCCTTTCTCATTCTGGTAATCATAAATGAGAAAACCATTCATAGGACCGTCATTGATGAAGGTGCTTCTACCTGCATCATGTCTATCACTTCTTGGAAGGCAATTGGTTCTCCTACTCTTAACTAGTCCCCTAACACTCTGGAAGATTTTGACGGGTGCGATTTGCAACCATTCGATGTCCTTCCCAACCTTGCCATTACTTTGGAGGGAAAGATGGTACACATTGAAGTAGAGATCGTTTACGCTAATATTAAATACAATCTTCTACTTGGGCGGAGTTGGACCCATGCCATGCATGCTGTAGCCTCCTCCCTTTTCCGTGTGAATTGTTTTCCCCATCAAGGGAAGATAGTCACAGTCGACCAATTTCACTTCTTTGCTTCTTCCTCCTCAAATCGTAATGTTCTGTATGTCAAGCACATTGGTGCTCCTTATGAGAGTTTGGAGGCATGACTCTTTAATGTTCCTGCCTTGATGGGCATCTTTCTGCTCCCACCTCCTCATGTTGCCTTTGTCAACATGATTTCATTCAAGTCTGATACTTAGGTCATTTCTTCATCGGATGTTGTTGATACATGGGGTGAGGTTATGCCGTTAAGTCCCACCAAACTTGATTACATGGAAATAATTTTGGCTTCACCTTCAGTATCCTTTGATCATGCTATTTCTAGTTCATCTCTCGACATGTCTTCTCATTCCTCGTGGCTCGGTTCTAGCCCGACGGTCATGTCTATGTGTCTTGAGAAGTTCTCTTCTCCACTATCTATTGACATGTCAGTTTCTCTTGACCTTGTCAAGATCTTTCAACCAAGGGCACCTTTATCTCTTCATAGATTTAGGTTTTTTCTCCCTCCCCAAGTTTTTACTGATTGCCCATTATTGCAATGGAGTTGTCATCTGACTCGTAACCCTCCATCGCCCAAGGGGAACGGGGGCACAATCTTATATGAGTTCTACTCCATTATTTCACCGAGTCGATGCTTACTCATCATGCCAACGATAAAACTCTAGTGTACATCTGTGTTGATTGATTTCTCAAGTCCAAGCACAGATTCTCTAAAAATGTTCTATGCTTAGGTCATCTTGCATGGTTACTTTTGTACAATAGTGTGTTATTGATTTTTGTACAATGTGGTTTCGTGTGTTGTTTTGCAAGCAAATTTCCTACTTATTATGTTTTTTCCTGCTTTGCAGTTGTCAGTGTCTCCTCACATTGGTTTCGCTGATGGTGCTTGCCAGAGTAGCCATAATATATCATCTATGGCATGGGCCATTTATGACCCCCATGGTGAGTTGATTGACCTTCAAGGTATTTGTTTAGGTAGAACAACTAATAACATCGTTGAGTATAGCACAGTTATCAAAATGCTGGCAGAAGTTATTTCCCTTGGCATTCGGGAATTGGTTGTCAACCTTGATTCACAACTTGTCATCCTTCACCTCTATGGGAAATATTTTGTTAGAAACCCTGAGATATTGATAATGTATCTACATATTTGTCTACTGGAAAGAAATTTTGATTACAACACATATCATCATATTCCTAGACATATGAATACTTTAACAGATGCATTAGCTAATTATGTGCTAGATAGACATTTGCAAAACATGTAAAAACTAAAAAAACAGAAACATTTGTACCATAGTAAGCAAGGAGGTACAATATATACATATATGTGTGTGTGTGTGTGTGTGTGGGTGATGTTTGTCATAGATTAAAACCTCAAAAAATAATATGTGTATTCAGAATACATCAGTGGCTTGCAAGCCTTATACATCCGTCGATTGCAGACTTCAAAAATGTGGAATGCTAGACATGCTCATGATAGCATGTAACTGCTCAGACTACACATTTCAGTAGTCGACGAATCTGATCTGACAACCCCACCATATGCCTCTGGTACTGGCATGGGACATCACCTATCCAGGCATACTCTGGGATGCCATGGGTAAAACCCTCGAGATTTTGTGCAATATCCTCCTCGTTTTCGCTTCCCTCCTAATAAGGAGTGACCTCGAACTGCTGAGCAAAGCTCCTGGCGATCGGAGACATCCCGATAGGGTGTTATAGTCCAACATTTGCATTAATAAAATCAAAATGTCATGAACACATATATCTCAAAAACAATAGAAAACATAAAAAACCAAAATTGTATGTCTTTTACCTCTGTCATCATAATCCTCCCCCTATAGGAGTAGCATATCTGGATCTCCATGGGAGTCAATACTGCTGTAAGGCCAATCCTCCACTACGATCAGCTGTTGTCATAGCCACGAGAAAAAGGTGGGCTTATAGGATATCTATTGGACCCCAGTAATCATGAGCATCAACTCGCTCTAATGGACCATTCGTGGATCTCGTGGCATCAACAATTTGACCTTAGCCAGCTCGTAGTGGAACAATGGAACCCACTCCAAGAAGAAGGTCACTAGCATAGACCCATAGCAAAATTACTTTAGGTTTCCCACCTTAGCTTTTGATAGATGGCACTTCAGGTCGAGCTTCATAGCTTTCACCTAGTTGAATATAGTGGGCATCGTGCAGTCGATAGCATACTAAAACTTTAACTTGTTGTTTTCATGCGGCACTTAGGACCTAACCACTCTGTTGATGGTCAGTAGTAACACTCTCAACACAAGATCTCGAACAATCATAATTTTGATCTTGCCACTTTTTGATTTGAGTTCTTCTAGGAAATGTTCTAGAGGTAGCATGGTCACACTTGCCCCAATCGGCCTTGACCCATATAGATTGACTGGCTCCCCTCTCCGGGATAGTCCTATGGTGAAATAAGTGTCTGAAGTTTTCAACTCTAACTCTTGGTCACCAATGATGAAAATTTCTTGATTCACGTCCCAACGACTGGTCAGATACCACAACAATTCAGGTTGGGCCCATAGACCTAGTGTAAGGAATAATTTGAGGAGCCCACAGTTCCTCAAACTATCCAAGCAATTTGGGTTAGCCATTGCTTGAATGTCAATATCCTCATGCTCACGTTCCTTCCAATCCAACATTTTTCATGATCTTTTCCCTGCAAAAACCATATAATCAATTCAATAATCATCTTTGGCTAGAGAAATTTGGATTCAAACAATCGAGTTGAGCAAAAACATGAAACTTCTTTGTTCATGGTGTCAGTGTGACTGTTTTAAAAATAATAGCACCGACAACGTGATTGACAGTTTTAGGAACCCCCAATCGGCATGATTCCATGCCCAGAAATTGCACGGACTGAGGGTGAAATGCTTTTCTAAAACATCCTCATGAAATCCAAAAAATGGAAAAAAAAACAGATGAAATGAGTTTGAAAGTGGAGCTTAAGGTCTTTCCTCTTACCTGCAACTGACGACTCAGCGAATGACCTCGTGGATCTCCTGCAATTTGTGTAAGAAAAATTAGGGCACAAGTGGGTAACGTGCTCTTCACACAAAGGTAAAATGGTAAATGGTAAAAAAAATTACTTTTTCCTCCTTTTATTCATTTTTTCATGAACATTAAGGTTTTTGAGTATTTTTTTACCTATGTTTCCTTAGAACTGGATAATGCATTTACCTTTTTGTGCAGCGAAAGGTGACAGATTGTAGATGATGGTATTGGAGTCATGTTTCAGCTCTTTTCTTCACTCGTAAAACTTAACTGAAATGATCGTCGAGTATTTTCCCTTTTTGACTCGTAAAAGAGAATAAAATGGAGGGTCTGCTTTCAAGCTCTTTTTCGACTCTTTAAACATGAAAAGATTGTTGATCTCTTATTGTTTTGAACTCGTTAAAGGCTACAAAAGGTTGTTCACCCAAAATCTGTTTACCCCTTTTTCGGGTTGGGATGAACTATTTACGAAAAAGGTACTCCTTGACTAAAATGGTCAAGCGGTTCTCTCAAGCATCGTTTTCTACCTTTCCAGGCTCGAGGGACACAAATGTCCGAAAAGGGCCCATGTGGAGTTTTGTTTTTTTGTGTCTTTTTAAAACTCTCTAAATATGAAAAAGATACTGAGTTACACCTTTATCGAACTCATTAAAATGTAAAACGACATTGGATTCATTGCCATGATGAACATGAGCTTCTCCTTCCTAGGGCTCATTGAACTTATTGGGTCGGATTCGTCTGAAGGATGAACTTACAGTGCAAGCATATGCTATCCCCTTAAAAGATTACGATAAAAAATAATTGGGGTACCTACTAGAAATGGTGGGGGGAAATTGGAAATTCTGTCAGTCGTGTCGGCAACTCACTCTTGAACATGACACTTTCTGCTTCGTGTTGGGTTGGGATATCCTCCTTTTCATCATTCGAGTTCTTTGTTTGGGCCATTCATTTTTTCCTTCCATTTGATCTCTACCACGTCATCATGACCACCGATCCTATGGATCCAAAAGCGGTCAAGCTCCAGAATCGTGTCATCGATATGTTCAAGAGCTAGTCCTTTTGTAGTTACACTTACTCCTGATTCTCTGTATCATTTGAAATCATTCACATACCTTTGTCTTGTGTCAATGATGTGGGATGCATCATGGCCCTCCTTCCACATGGTCACTTCCTGTTGACTCCAGCTCATTATCCAGGAAGTTGACCGAGAGACTCCCTTCTAGTACCTTAGTGCTTGCGTGCCCTAATGGCAAGTTCTTTGCACTTGACGACAACTCACATCATTGGCTTATGATCGAGTGATTTCACGGGTGTTTGACATCAGTTCCTTTATTCAAATTCCATGAAGTGTGCTACCAGTACCTTGAGAGCCATTGTCATTATTGGTGGTTTCTCTCGCGCTTGTTAACGACTCACATCATTGACCAGTAATCAAGCGACTTCATAGCGTGTTCAACTTCAACACATTCATTAAAATGTTCAGATTTGTACTTTGATCGGGTTGTTTTGAGCACAAGACCCTGGGCTAAGATTACACAAGTCCATGTTGCAAGGCGATGTGACATGATCATGTTCATATACATGTCTATTTTATATGGATGGTTGTGACCATACCATCAGTTATTATATGTGATCCATATCATTACTGGATGGTTGCACCCATGCCTTGGATCCAATTACATTATTATTCTCAGGATGGCTATGTCCATACCAAGATTCATGTATCATTATTTAGATTTTTCAGGTTTTATATCATTATCTATGCTTGCTTGCAAGTTTTCCAATGACAGACTCTATTTCCCCGCTTCCACTTGTAAAGCATTTCACCCCTCACTCTAGTCTGGCCTTCATACTTTAGGGGGCGTCTATTACCCAACATTTTTCCACTATTCCTGTACTCCCTGTCGACTATCTTGGAGGACCTCTATAGTGTACCTGATATGCTTTCCCATCATGAAGAAATTCCCAGTATGTCCCTCTTTATGAGCAGAATAATTCCCCTTTACATCATTTCCCAAGAATATTCCTTCTATCCCATGTTACAAGACTGGCGCTACTAACCAGTTCTCTCCTCGCGCCAATTTGAAAAGGTTAAAAATAGCCCCCACACCATTTGAAAAGATTGGGCCCTTTTCCAGTTGTGCCGATCCTCTTTTGGAAGGTTTTTTAAATAAGGAGTCGAAGCTTCCATCTCTAGAAGCTTTGTAACAGAAGTCTGGTAGATGGTTGGGCCAGATAGAGCTAAGGAAGTCAGGTTGGGATCCTTTCCCCTATTAGGATGGAACAACCTCAAGAGATAAGACCTTCTCCCATGATGAGAGGAACCATCTCCCATCCATCCAAGTTCTAAAAACTATATTTTTCCCAAGCAAAAGCTAGTTGGAGTTTTGGAGCAAGCTTGAATAACCAACAAGTCATCTATAACTTGTTGTTTTCTAGTGTGTGGTTGAGGGAAAATAGTGTGATTTTGGTTTTCTTTGATACTAGATGGAAATAGGCCTTAAAAATTTCATTGTTGAGGCTATCCATGAAGTGCTAGTAGAAGTGTGGGAACTCGTATATGTCGGAGAAGACTAGCAATGTCAAGGCACTGGTTGTAATGTCTCTCTGATTTATATAAATGCAACTATTGATTGATTTCCTACATGAAGTGTCATTTTACATCTTAATGGCTTAATGTTCATTGAACTATTAAGTAGGTTGAATACAATATTGTATGCTATCATGTTTGTTGTCCTTGTTGTTTGCTTGTGTTAGGTATTCAAAGGAAGGAAAAGGGAGATAGTTGTAGTGAGGAAGCAAGATCATCATCAAGCGGAATAACATTCTAAGAGGTAGGTCCTATTAATTGATTCTAGCTTAAGGATATTTTCCATAGATTATTTGTTTTAGGCTATACCTTCTCTCTTGGGCTAGAGGAATTGTTTGTATCCACACTGAGAATTTACTTGCACCAAAAGTGTACGGTAGTAGAGGCCTAACTCACATGACTGTGTAGTTTCTATAGGAAGTGCAGGGCAGACAACTGGGATATTTGCGTAGTTTTGGAGAGAAGTGCGGCCTAGGGTCATAATGTAGTTTAGGTTTCTGGTAGGCCAGAGGGAGGCTTGAAGAGTGATCGTGCAGGAGGCACATATTGGATCGGACTTGGGGACAACTTCTGTGTAGCTCAAGGAGATAGTCAACTTTCTCAATTTTAGGATTGTGTAGTATAGGCTACCTCGAAGGAAAATCTCAAGCTCTACGTAGTTTTGGATAGCAGAGAAGGGTCATTGAGAGTTGAGACTGTGCAATGTAGCTCATTCGAGGTCCAGTTGAAGGAGGGTTTCCTGGTCGAAATATTTTCAAGAAAAATGGCTAAGTGTGAAATCAAGTGAACTTGTGCATACATGAAATTGCGACCACACACTTAGCATGACTCAAAAATAAGACACCTCAAAGCAATAAGACAAACATGTGCTCAGTGAGACTGTCTTGAAGGTTAATAGCGACAAGTGCAAGACATGAGATAGATCTTCGAACGACTGTGACGACACTTGCTCGACAGTTCTTGCAACTTTGTGTGTGAGTACGAGTGATGTTCATAGAGTGATGACAACTCATGCGCACAAAGAAAAGCCTTTAAAATTGGCAGAACAAGATTGCAAGCATGACATAACAATAAACATGCCAAAAGACAACCGGTGGTCAATCAAGAAAAAGGGTGCAAAGGCACAACAAGAGCTCATGGAATGAGGCTGAGTGTTTGCAACCATCAATGGAAAAAAACCTAAGGCAGGCCCCAAAATTTGGATCACTATACTAAGGATTGTCCCAGATGATCCAAAGTTAGTCATTTGGCCAAAGGGACCCCAACTGTCTTGAAAGAGCCCTTTCAGTCCCAACAGACTCAAATGGTAGACCAACCTCAGCCATCCGCTTCCTTGGGTTCACAAGTGTTCATGATGAGTACCTCGATCAACGTGGCTACTAGGTCAAAATATTATCAAAATGCTACTAAGTCAGTAGGGAAAGAGAAAGAAGGCACCCCTTCTTGTTTTGCCCTATCCAATTCTGGTCCTCTCCATATAGAGTGACCTAATCTTGATTCCGCCATTTGACCACCTTCTTGAGGTGTGCTTTGAAAGTTCTTGTAAAATCCAAATGCTTGAGTTGTTCAACATTATACATTGTTGAATATTTGGCTTATGTGCCATAAGCTATGTATGCTTTCGAGGCCCTTCAAAAATGTCCTTCTCAGCGGAAATCGTTACTGTCAACTATTGGAAATCATTCAGGTAATCATAAATCAGAAAACTATTCATAGGACCATCATTGTTGAAGGTGCTTCTACCTGTATCATGTCTATCAATTCTTGGAAGGAAATTGGTTCTCCTACTCTGAACTAGTCCCGTAACACTTCGAAATCTTTTGATGGGTGCGATTTGCGACCATTCGGTGTCCTTCCCAACCTTGCCATTACTTTGGAGGGAAATATGGTACACGTTGAAGTAGAGATCATTTACGCTAATATTAAATACAATATTCTACTTAGATAGAGTTGGACCCATGCCATGCATGCTGTGGCCTCCTCCCTTTTCCGTGTGAATCATTTTCCCCATCAAGGGAAGATAGTCAAAGTCGACCAATTTCCCTTCTTTGCTTCTTTCTCCTCGGATGGCAATGTTATGTATGTCAAGCACACTGGGGCTCCTTATGAGAGTGTGTAGGCATGAATCTTTAATGATCATGCCTTGATGGGCATCTTTTTGTTCCCACCTCCTCATGTTGCCTTTTTCAACATGATTTCATTCAATTTTGATACTTAGGTCATTTCTTCATTGGATGTTTTTGTGAGTTTATGCCGTTAAGTCCCACCAAACTTGATTAAGTGGAAATCATTTTGGCTTCACCTTCAGTATCCTTAGATCATCCTGTTTTGAGTTCATCAAATGTTTTAGGCATCATTTTAGAAAGCTAACCAAATGAATTGATAGAGGAAAATGGTAATGTGTGACACCATTTCTTAACTTGAACTTCAAATGTGAGGGTGAGTAATACAGTCCAGACATATTCATACTCTATCTTGTGGCATAGGCAAAAGTTTATAACTTAACGCACATGCACGCGAAAAGATGTTTCACTCTCACCACTTAACTCTAACTTGGACAGGTGTTATACGGGAATAGTGTCCACACGGATGCTGCTAAGATGGGTGCCTATCTTAGAAACAAACAATCAAAGTCTACTATTGATTCCTTTTATGAAAATAGATGAGAGGAGAACCAAGAGGGCCAACCTGAGTCTTGCGGTCGATTTCCTCTCCTTCTTGATAGAGTTTTGCCACTTTCTCTTTGTCTGCTCAGCTTCAAAAGGACTTGCAGAATCACAACAACATACTACTATGCAAGAAACAAGGATCTAAGTTCATAAATAATGCAGGATCAGATGTGCATTAACCATATACAAGCATATATAAACAAGTACACAAGAATATGGAAGGAAACAAGAATAGCTTTATTCAGATGAAAAGTAGCAAGAGGATTACAACCATGAGCTCTGACCCAACATCATCCTCCAGCTAAGAAGCCCTTCTTCACCTCAAGCAAAGCAAATCACCCAACATTGTGAATGTACACCAGAATACCAACAACACTTCTCTAAAAGTTACAAAATTCCAGCCTCTGGATCTCTGTGATGAGGGATCCATATATAGATGATTACAGAGAGGTGAGTCATCTTTTGGGATCTTGATTAGTTTCTTCTCTCTGATAGTTCTTGATTCCACTTGGAGAATGATGATCTCTTACTCATCCCTGGTCGAAAATGGAGTGGCAAGTGTTAGAGGGGAAGCTTC
>APFE030956605.1:22895-40779 GCA_000404065.3 Pinus taeda | reverse complement strand
AGCTGAGGTGGGCATTCCCATGCTCAGCTTTATAAATTCATTTTCATGTACATAGGACAGACGATCGTTTGTGTGACAGACTGATGATATGGACACATCATCCTTTGATTTGGATGATCATCTGATCGTCAATGATGTACACTGGATGTTTTTATATTCTTGAATATATCACAGCCCAAATGGATGAAACTAGATCCGGGGTCTTCAAAACTCGTTCGATCTTCACTCGGAGTACAAGTCGATCCATGTGAAAAATGTTCTGGAGTCGAACACGGAAAGACATCACCTTATTACCAGCCAATGATGTAAGTTGTTAACAGGCGCGAGAGGAATCACTAATAATGACAATGACCCTCAAGGTACTACAGTACAATTCATGTGGTGTGAAAATGGACTTGGCGTCAAACACCATGTAAAATCTCTCGGTCGAAGGCCATTGATGTAAACCTGTCGCCGAAAGTGAGAAACTTGCCACTGAGGCATGCAAGTTTCAAAGTACTGAAAGGGTTGTTCCTAAGTCAACTTCTTGGATAATGAGCTGATGTCGACAAGAAGCGACCCGTCGCTGGAGGGCCTTAATGAATCCCACATCAACGACACAGATCGAAGCAAATGATTTTGGAGGTGAAAACAAACTGACGATATTGGGTTTAGGGAGGCGGTCATGAAGGAATGAAGCATGAATGTATTGCAGTGGGTGAGACATAGGTGAATTGTCTGAATGACTTCTCTTGAACATATCAGCGACACTGACGATGGATTGGTAGTGTTAACCCCAGAGATGGATGGTGTGATGGACCAATGGTGAAGTCCAGTGAACGGAACAACCCAACCTGGCATGGATGCGGAAGGAAAGTGTCATGTTCAAGAGCGACTTGCTACCAATAAAGTTTCTTCTTGTTTTCTTCCCAATTTTCCCTAGTCATTTCTGACCAGTACCTATTTATTTTTTTCAAGCTTGAGGAGGATAACATATGCTTGTTCTATAATCCGCCCTTCGGGTGAACCTGTCCCTATATTTTAGCAAGTCTAGCGACAGTGAAACTTTTTCTTGTCCTGTTGGATGAGTTTGTCGCTATTTAGTTTTAACGAGTTTAATGAAAAATATAACTCGGTCTCTTTCAATTTTAGAGAGTCTGAAAGAAACAGAAAGAAGAATCCAAAGATTTTTTTTCGTTGTATAATCCCTTAAGTCCGAAAAAGCATAAAATAATACAAAAGGGATGAATTTTCGATAGTTTTAACGAGATGAACAAGACAAGCGCTCGATATTTTTGTGTAACAATCCCTTAGGTCCAAAAATATTAAAATCTAGAGGAGGGATAACACTTCTAATTCCTTTTAATGAGCCGAAGAGGCCAATCGCTCGGCAATCTTTTCATGTTTTATGAGTCAGGTGAAAAGAGCTTAAAGAAGACTCGTTTTCGAGGAACGAGTGATAGTTTCAGGTAGCAGCTGATTCCAGGTAAGATTTGGAATTTTCCAATCACGGCAGTGTTACAAGGATGGCTAGCATATCACTCTTCGTAGATTTTCCTCGAAGGGGTAAACAACCATATGGGGGTGAATGATTGGCTAAAAATAAAGTGGAGGTGAGGGCGAGAACATGACCAAGGCTCAAAAGCTGGCGATAAGGCATTCACAATGGTTATTTACCTGTTCATTTTTTAATGAGCTTAAACGCGGGGAGAAACTCTTGCTCATGACTTATGTTTATTTTTTAACGAGCTTGAACTATGCGCTAAAACTTCTCGTGGAGAGTTTATTTTTTAACAAGCTTGAACTCTTGCAACAACATTGCTCGCCAGTCGTATGATAAGAAACGTCTCATTCAAGATGCCATTTTTTATGGAGCTTGCACCTTTTGAAGCTTTTCCCTGAATCCTTTCTTTATGCAAGTTAGGAAATGACTAGCCTTACGGGTTTAAAGGGTTAGAGGTCCTACAAATTTAAAAAATAAATAGCCGCTCTTCACTTGCATGTAGAAAGGTTTGCATGCCCCCCGATATAGCGAAAAATTTGCAGGTTACCAAGAAAGTTTCATCTGTGTAGCAGATAAAATTATTTCTTGGTGATGTCTATCGAAACAGACAAAGGGGAGTGGAGTCACTCAGCATAACCTTAACGACGGTATCGTATTCCAGTCTGTTCCCATTTTCCTGTGAGGATGGGTTCGCCAGACTAGTCATATATCCTTCATGGAAATCAACCCTATACCCAAGGTTTTCCTGCCGAAACAGACCAGGGTGCATGCCCCCTGGGTTTCATTCATATCCTCCTAAATCACTCGCGCTCATCAGGTGGACGGACTGGAGAGCGATGAGACATTTCTTGCATGAAAAGACCATTTAAGGATGGCATTTGACTATTTGCGACGTGTGATCTAGGGAATGACATTTGATCCACGAGCTTGACCATTCTGCCTTCGTGCAGAAAACACATTACTCTAAAGAGTGAGGAGACAATGGCTCCCATGCAATAAATATAGTCGCATCCAAGGAGTAGATTATAGTCTAAAGGTCCTTGAACTACCATAACTTTCATGTGAACAGTTTTCCTTCTCAAAGTAATGGGCATATTTGGAAGGATCCCTAAAGGTCGACTGGTTCCCTTGTTGAAGCCTGTTAGATTTCTCATTTCAGGCAAAAGCGATGGCGAACCAAGCACTTTCCAAGTAGTTGAGGAAAGGATACTCACAGAAGCCCCTTCATCAATGATGGTACCAACCATGACCATTCTGTAAGCTTGTACAATGATTCTGAAATGTACACTGGTTGGTAAACGGGGTCTGCCTAGTAGATTCCAGTTGAAGGAAACAACTAGGTTGCTTGTTGGTGGGACCGAATAGACACCCGGGTAGGACTCTGATGAACTTCCTTCCTGTGGTAAAGGAATGGGAGGACTACCCCCAAGCTCATCGGAGTCGGTGTTGATGAAAAGAATTTGAACGATGTCGTTCTCTTTCTCTTCAGTGACGGTATCGTTCAAAAATGAACACTCTGAAGGCAATACCAGGTCAACTGCCGTATCGACCCTTTGACTTTTGTCTGGTATGGATTCCGAGGGTTCATTTTCAACGATAGGTGCTTCGGCTGACCAAAAGGATGGGCCAGCTGGATTTTCAACCGGTGGAGGGCTCGACAATAGTTTTTGATATCCAGGAGGAAGTCGTAACGGTGAAACCGGAGGATTATCTAAAACTCTTTTATCCTCTTCAAGGAAGGTACAACGGTGGATGGCATGATCGCTTCACACAACTTACAAGGAAGTTTAGGGTTCCTTCTTTGTCCATGTGCTTCACTTTCACTGGTTGACGGTGAGCACTCAACATGATCGCCAGAGGTTGATGCTACCAGATTATGCAAATGAGGAGACCAGTCCCTTAAGATCTGAGGGATGCAGGGACAATCTCGGTGATAGTGGTCTCCATTACAAATGACACAAGGAGATTTAGATTTTGACTGTGCGGTGTGTGGATTTTTGCTAGATGATAATTGGTTGCTCCCTTTCGATTTTGGTTCCTTTTTCTTCTTTTCCTTTTTCTCTTTCTGCTTCTTCTTCTTCTTAGTTACTTGAATTTTAGCTTTATCGGCTTTATCAAGCGAAGAGGAAGGAGGAGAGGGAGAATCAGATGAAGTAGAAGGTTGGGAGACAACTCTAGTGTCATCTAGTTGCTGATTAGATTAGAGAAGAGCCAGACTGGCAAACCAATTGTCAATCCTGGAAGTCACAAAGTGGCCATATTGGGTGGACCAACATCTCCCCAAGAAAGGAAGGGACTAGGATTTCCTTCACGGGGAAACCCTTTGTTGGTAGACTCCATTTTCTCAACCTGAAGATCAACGGGGGAATTTGTGACATTATTCCGATTAAAATAAATTTTTAGACGCTTGGACACAACTTGTTTTTTCAATTTTAAAGAGTCGAGAAACAAAAAAAAGATGACTCTAGTCGCCTTCTATTTTTATTGAGCTTGAAGTGACAAGCACTCAGAGGAACTTTTCCTTTAAGGAGTCTAAAAAGGAGCAAAATGGACTTCTTTGGAGATCTAGGCAGAGAGGATTACCAAACCAATCGTAAAACTGCAGAATACTTTTTACGGTACGGCAGTCAGTCTTCCCTAATGTTGTGTTCGGTGCATTACAATCGATAGGGCGGTAGACATGGCTTCCTAAGGATAAAGGATGCAGCCTATTATGGTCTCCCAATATATATGCGACGGTACATGGGAGCACAAGTCTGTACTGGCACTTTCCGTCTCAAAGTGGAGGAATCACCCAACCAACACTGAAAGTAATAGTTACCAGGCTTTACAACGTTGACATACGTCTCTAGCCTAGACCTTTAGATGTTGTGCGTTAAGTTCCAAAGCGTTGTTAGATTCATTGGATTTATTTTAAGTTGATCTTGCTTAACAGTTTGCCTTTCAGGTTCACCACGTGATGTATGTATAATTCCTAAATGCAGTCTAAGATGATAAACAGACGTTTTATCTTCTTTCAGAAATGAAAATCCTAGCTACTAAAGAGAAGAAAGTCAAGCATCTTTTCTTCACAGAGCACAGAGCACACACTAATATGCACAGTCCTAAATCAAGCCAAGCATTCAAAATGAAAATGCACATGCATGTATTGGTTTTCATATCTCTTAATGTGTAAATGACGCTAAGAAAGCTATGTGCAAAACTGAATTACTTTTAAAGCGACTGTACTCAACAAGATTCTTTTTCAAAACGAAGTGAAAGCAAGAGAGACACTTTGCGATTTTGAAATTGAAATTGCTTTTCAACACTTTAAAACTAGTAATTCAAATCCTATGCAATAGTAACTGTATAATCAACTATCTAAAACAATGGAATTGCTTCCTAAAACTGAAAACGACAGCTATGACACTTTCAGATCCAGAGACGACAGTTCGACTATGCTACTTTTTGCAAAAGAGAACTAAAACGACGCACAATACATAAAAAAACGTTTATTGTTCTTTGCACTAAGGAGGCGGAATAATGCAAGAGAAGGGGGTATTCACAGAAGTACACTGATTACAGACAACAAAAAATCTCTTGAATAAGACTGAAAAAAAGTGGGAAAAATCCACAGGCGGAGGGTAAAATCAATCCTCCCTAACCATCGCACCTGTTACACAGTGAACTCAGTATGCAGTGAACCTACTCCATTCGAGAAGTGCGATGCATATAGGTTGCCTTGAAGGCAGGGTGCGATTGTTATAATGCGAGACTTTGAACGAGATTTCACTCACAGTTTGTAATCTAGTTCAGGTGTTTTAGGCCGAATAAGTAAGGATCAGTGTATGTAAAACACAGGGGTGATCTAAGAGGTTACTAGAGCCACCACTCAAGGCAATTAGATTACTTGCAGATCTATTGTTTAATTCATAAACAAAACATGAAGATTGACTGAAGTAGCATTGATCTACTTTGCATTTGTATGACAAATGCAGTTCGAAGGTTAGCTAGCTTGACTTCAGGCTCCGTTTGTATGTTTATAAAAGAAACAAGGATAGATAGGCTAACAAGTAATCTAGTCGGTCCCCAGCAAAGTCGCCATTTTGTTATACGGGAATAGTGTCCACACGGATGCTGCTATTCCCACTAAGATGGGTGGCTATCTTAGAAATAAACAATCAAAGTCTACAATTGATTCCTTTTATGAAAATAGATGAGAGGAGAACCAAGAAGGCGAATGTGAATCTTGCGCTCGATTTCCTCTCCTTCTTGATAGAGTTTTTCCGCTTGCGCTTTGTCTACTCAGCTTCAAAAGGACCTGTAGAATCACAACAACATACTACTATGAAAGAAACAAGGATCTAAGTTCATAAATAATGCAGGATCAGATGTGCATTAACCATATACAAGCATATATAAACAGGTACACAAGAATATGGAAGGAAACAAGAATAGCTTTATTCAGATGAAAAGTAGCAGGAAGATTACAACCATGTGCTCTGACCCAGCATCATCCTCTAGCTAAGAAGCCCTTCGTCACCTCAAGCAAAACTAAATCACCCAACACTGTGAATGTACACCAGAATACCAACAACACTTCTCTATAAGTTACAAAATTCCAGCCTCTGGATCTCTGTGATGAGGGATCCATATATAATGATTACAGAGAGATGAGTCATCTTTTGGGATCTTGATTAGTGTCTTCTCTCTGATAGTTCTTGCTTCCACTTGGAGAATGATGATCTCTTACTCATCCCTGTTCGAAAATGGAGTGGCAAGTGTCAGAGGGGAAGCTTCTGGAAGATTCCATGATCTTCCACCTTGCATTTTTGTCCCTGCCATTTGTCCATTCCCGACCATCGCACCCTATAGAGGGACAAAACAGTATGCATCGCACATTGTACATTGGGAAGGTGATATGCATCGCACCGTCTGCATTGAGCTTTCAGTATGGTCCAGTTTTGACTATTTATGAGCAATTTTCAGTGGAGAACTTCTGGGAGATGATGTAATCAGTTGACCTTGTTCCTTTAGGCAGTGAAGCAACACTTTTAGGGACTTAGGAGCCCTCAGTTTACGGACATTTGTGATTGGGGTTGAAGTGCCCAAAAATGTTTATAACAGATAGGGAAGAAGGATTCAAAATTCTATATACACAAGCCATTGGAGGACCAAAAAGAAGGAAAGGTTATGATGGCAAAATTGTGCTCAAACAACCCTGCATTTCATTGTTGAGAAGATGTAGAGCACTATCATGTTGGCAGAGTTTTTTCTTAGCAATCCATCATTCTAGTGTGGAGAGGATTCCACCATTGAGAGAGCCTTGATACTTCTTTGAGAGAGAGGATAAGCTTGCAAAGAGGGTGAAGAAAGGAACCTCCTTGTTGAGGATTTTTGGGCACCATTGCTCAAAGAATTCTCTCTAAGAGTTTAATATTCATCTATTATATTCATCTTCTACTTTCAGCAGTCAATAAAGGAAGCCATTTTCCATTATATTATTGACTTGTTTGCTTCATCAAGCATTATTTATGTATTTTGTTTTTAGTTTTTAGTTTATGTTATGCATGCATTGTTTCTTACCATTTGCAATGCTTTGTTTCTCTTGTTTTTCCACTAACAACAACCAATTTAATTTGTTATTCCTTTGCAAGGAGCAACCAACTGCTAAGAAGGTGTATTTGGTACCTCATTGCTACAAAAAAAAAACATATTTGGCGACTCCAATGGATTTTTTTTTACTCTAACAATTGTTTTGCAAGACCTCCTCTCTGCATTGCATTATCACTATTTGTTGTGTTCAACATCTCTCTATAGTTTTCGCAAGACCTTCTGGACCTTTTCTCTGCTGGAAAGATTGACTGTTCAAACATTTTTTTTTGTCTGTGTGTCTTTTGTTCATACAGGTGCGCACGCGCGTTTGTGCACAGGAAAACCCACGTGATTTACAGAGAGCACAAAAAACCATTGTAATTTTCTTATTCTGAGTGATTGGAAACATTTAGTGAATTTCCTTCACCTCTGCAATTTTTTTTCCGGTTAGTTTACACTGTCTGGTTATTATACTAACCACTATTAGTAGAATAGTTAGATTATATTTGTTTTTATTTCAACTTTCCACATATTTTAATTAGTAAGAAGTAAGTGGCCCCTTATCCACACATCTTATTACTAACCAAAGCATTTTTTATTTCATTAGTTTTTGGGACTAGGACCAAGTGTCACTATAGAAAGTAAGTAATCTCTGCTTCCCTTGCGTCTTTTAGGCGAACCTAGATTTGCATATGAAATAATTCTTTAAACACTTGGGTTTCCACCTCCTTTTAGGCACACATAGTGTAATAGGAAAAAGATTAAGTGGCCCATTATCCACACATTATTTCTTTTTCATGCAAGGAACAATGTAAACATATTGTAATTAGAGGATATTGTAACGGATCACCGCATATCCACATATTATCACACTTTTTATGTTCACTATGCCACTTGCACACACATTACACGTCACACACTAAGCTTCTATAAACTTTGTATAAGAAGGCATCCACTTTCCGAAGATTTTTGTACTTAGCATGTTTTAGCTTACATCTCACACCCTAAGAAAAGCAAGAATCTTAAAAGAAACCATAACTTGAACCAACTAAATTCCCTACTGGGGCCATAAAAAAATTAATAGTTCAGGTTAGGACCATTGGCGGTAGGTGTCCCATAAGCCTCCATGGTAATGTTACATATTTGCAACATAGAAGTTGACTTTTAGGGTACTTAAAATCCTTCATCATCCCATGGAAAAGACTACCAGACCCATCTAATGCTCAGTATTGGTAACTGATTACCAAGAAGATAAAGACTTGACTTATCCCATGGGATGAAGGTTTGTAGTGGTTAAAACTAGGGCACCCATCCCTATAAGTGGAGGCGTGGGTAGCATTAAAGCCTCATCCGTTACGTTCATTGAGTCTTTGATTGTTGGAAAACATCGCCTATCTTATCAGGACGTTTCCCTAGTACCCATCAGAAGATATATTTGCAAGACCCTATTACTTTGAGAGTGGCAAGGACGAATAGGTATAGGAACTTCTATCATATGCATAAAAAAAAAAAAGTTAACGAGAAAATAATAATTTTATTTTTTCTTTGTTTTATGTATGTGATTTACTTGCACTGATACTTATCTCCTTCCCTCATCACACCAAGTAACACACTCTACTCGACACCATAGGGGACCCCACAGCTCCCCATCGTTGTAGACATTTTCAAAACCTACCTCCATTACCAAGAGGTGTGATATGTCTCTCGTCATTTAGGCATAGAAGACACCACACAACCACCATTATATGATCTTCCTTTATTAGTGCAACTTTTATTTTGACCTCTCCTCATCAAAGCACCCCATTCACTACCCCTCATAGTACTCCGCAAGCTACCCCTCAGGGGACCCCTCACACTACCCCTCAAGGGAACCCACTAAACTCCCCTCCCAGGAGTCCATGTGGTTCTCACCAGGGTAGCCATCCTCATAAGGGAACCCCTTTACATGTAGTTGTTCAAACTTGTTTTGTGATGGCAGAAAACTTTCGAGTCCTGTATTTTTAGCTTCCTTAAATATTCCCGATTTAAGAAAGCTAACCAATGACCCTATTTCACATGGCCATAATTGACCACCCATACCCACCAAGCTCCCCTTAGATGTTCCAAATTCAAAGGGAAACAAGGAGAAGACCCAGGAAACCATGTCATGAAATTTCACCTTTGGTGTTCATCCAATAGTATCACAGAAGATAATTTTCATATACCACTGTTTCAATGCACCCTTACAGGGCCAACATCAAAATGGTACATAGACCAACATTTTGGGTCACATGGGAACTGAAGTTCCATAACTACAACATTCCTTACATTCTTCCAACTCCCAGTCTGTCAGGACTCAGGACAAGAACTCCTAACCCATTTCAAAAAAACATATTTTAATTTAACGATAGACAATTGTTCAATCGTCAAACAATGGATCTGATGGTGAACAATAGTGCAATGTGACAGCTTAGAATTCAACACTAGCCTCACATAGAGGAAGATATATTGGCTCCTAGGACACCAATGGTATCACGAGAACTCACTCCCACTCACCATTAGTCCATCATTATGGAAATTTTACCACCACTTAATGCTGATGACACACAACATCACATACGATTCATTTCCTCTTCTGTAGGAACCATAATTCGTGTTTTCTTATCATCGGTTTTTGGTGTTGATACTGCTAAACCCACCACAACAAGGGTTCCATCACTGACTATCTAGACCCATACCATATGCACTTTATCAACATCACTAGGTTCTATGGAATCAACCACTGAATCATCGTCTTCCTTATCTCTTAGCACAACAAAAGTGAAACACCTCCATCACCACCTCACGCAACCCACTTCAACATTAGATCATATTTTTCACTCAGACAAAGATATTCTAGAGGCCATGATGGAGCTTGAGTTTCCTTGGGATGCCATGCATCACCACTCTTTCTTCCTACCTAAAAATCCTGCGTGCCTCTCAATGCATCGACACACGATGTTTTCACCATAGAGTCAAAGGATTTATGACCACTAAGACAGGTAGATTGATTAAAAAATACCATACCTGTACTAGATGCATTTGAGGAATGAAACATGTCTAATATCTCACTTACCACTAAGGTCAATATTTCAATCAAATCTGGCATTGTCAACGAAATCTCATTGGGGGCAGTGTGATCCCCAAACGAGGTAACCTCATACAAATATTTATTTCAATAATATAGGGATATCTTCTCATGGGCATATTCTGAGATGCCAAGCATCAATCCCACCATCGTGGAGCATCATATTGACACTTATCCTGACACTCACCCCATCCAACAAAAAAAAATCAGCTCCACCCTTCTAAATTCGAAGAGATCAAGCACGAAATTGATAATCTACATAAAGTTGGTTTCATATATCCTATCACTTACACCTCTTGGATTTCTAACCATGTACCCATCATAAAAAATAGGGCACCATTCACATTTGCTTATTTTTTAGATCTAAACAAAGCTTGTCCCAAGGACAATTACCCTACACGATTCATTGACCAAGTGATTGATGCTTATGTCCTTCACGCGGCCATGTCCTTCATGGATAGTTTCTTTGGGTATAATCAGATTTAGATTCACCATACGGACCAATATAAAACTGCCTCCACAACCCCATGGGGCACATTCACATACAAATTGATGCCCCTTGGTCTTAAAAATGTTGGTGCCACCTTCTAGTAGGCCATGAATTATATCTTCCATGATCTGGCCCACCTCATCCTCACCAAAAAGTCGGTCGATCATTTGGAGGACCTCTGCCTAGTCTTTCAGAGATGTCGACAATACAACCTATGCTTGAATCCTCTCAAGTGCGTCTTTTGCGTCAATGCAGGAAGACTACTGGGATTCATCATCTCCTAACAAGGTATTAGAGTTGACCCTCTCAAAGTCCAAGCCATCCAAGAAGTACCCCTCCAAAAACTTTAAAGCAGTTATAAAGCTTGCAGGGTAAGGCCAACTTCTTACACTACTTTGTACTCGACTACACCACTTGTGTGCATGGTTTCTTGTGCCTCCTTCGTCGGGACATTCCCTTGCACTGGGGTGAACATTCAAAAAAATCATTCAAAGCCCTAAAAGATGCGTTATCCCAAGCTCTATTGCTTAGCCCTCCTAACCACATCAAGGACTACACTCTTTACCTATCAGCATCTGACGTTGCCATTGCTGGGGTATTGGTTCAAGAAGGACCCGATAATAGAGAGCATGTAATCTATTACATTACCAAGATCCTCTTTGGGCCTGCCTTGAAGTTTGAGTTAGCCGAAAAAATCGCTTTAGCCCTAGTACACTTGGTACAAAATCTTCGGCATTACATTAGCCTACGGACCACCACTGTAATAGAAAATATCAATACCATGTGATACTTTCATATGATGAACCACAAATACACATGATAGGTATTTATTTTGCAATAATATGACCCATAATTTGCTTCCCCAAAAAGCAAGAAGGTGCTTATCCTTTCCAAGTTCATCACTAATCTCCCCTCAAAGACCCAAGCATCCCCTATTAATGATGTCTTTCCTGATGAACACCTATTCTTTGTATCAAAAGATGACCCTTGGAACGATGAAATCCTCCTCTTTCTGCAGACTCAAAAGTTCAAACCTCAGCTTACTTGTAACGATCGAAGGAGCATTCGCCACTAGGCCCCCCGCTACCTCCTTATGGTAGATGTCCTTTATCATCGAGGCATCGACACCATCCTTCAATGATGCCTTACTTTTGAACAAGTTGAGAAGGTCCTAAATGATTGCCACAGTGGAGCCTGCGGTGGCCACTTATCAAAGATGGCCACCGCTCAAAAAATTCTTTGTGCTGATTATTTATGACCCACCCTATTCCATGACTACATTCAATTAGTTAAACGATGTGATTTGTGCCAAAAATACGTTCATAAGATTTGAGCTCCACCATCTCCCCTACATGCAGTCATCGTTGTAGGCCCCTTCTGTAAATTGGCCATAGACTTCATGACTTGCCACCCTCCATCTTCACGAGGCCATAAGTAGATTGTGGTCGTCATTGACTACTTCACCAAATGGGCAGAGGCCATGCCCACATATAATAACACCACTAAAATTGTTGCATGGTTTTTCTTCAACCATGTCATAATGCAGTTCGGTGTTCCCAAGGAGTTGGTCTTAGATCATGGAAAACACTTCAAGAATGAGATATTTCAGGAACTATCCCAACACCTTGGTTTCTTGCATCATACTACCCTCAATCCAATGGCCAAGTAGAAGTTGTTAAAAAAGTCCGGAATGATGTTGTACCATATGGTGAACAACCATAAAACCAATTGGCACCACATGGTGTTTTTAGCATTATGGGTGTACCTTACAGTGGTCAAAGCATACATGGGACTAACATCCTTCCATTTAGTCTACGAGGTTGAAGTTTTTCTCCCCATCAAATGCGAGATTCTGACCTTACAATCTTCCATAGAAATTCTCCCCAACACCATATATTTTGAGCAAAGGTTGTTGCAACTAGAACACGTTGACAAAAGTCGGCAAGAATCCCTTTAGCATAATGAAGCACACAAAAAATGGACCAAGGCCTCTTTTGACCACACTGTCACCCCTCATTCATTCATCGAAGGGGGTTAGTCCTTCGCCATGATATTTCCAAAGAAGCTTTAGGATCGGAGATGTTAGTATGAAAATTATTAACAAGTGTACCAAAAATACTTCACTTAAGTCATTGGTGACAAATGACCATAACAACAAGATATGGTTGTTTCCACTTCATATCTTCAATGATAAAAGAAGAAAACCCTGTAGCAAAAAATCACACGTAATTTAAAATATAGAACAAAAAGAAATAATAGATGCAATAACCCAATAGAAGAATACTTTAGATAAATAATATTTTTATTAATAACACCTAGTGAAGAAGATTTACAACATGGGTCTGTAAATCCCCATCTATGGGATGGGTCCTTTGATTTCCTTGTGCTTCAATGCTCTATTTCTCTCTCACAATATGCAGAAAACCCAAAAACAGATAGAACTCAAGTGGGAGCTCAAATGGTAGGAGATGATAATGGTGACGATGATAGTGATCATGGTCAAGAATGAATGGAAGATCTCTTTTTTAAAAATTGGAAAGTAATAAAATATTATTGACCAAATCAAGATCTAACCATTAGAAATACTTTATTATATTTTTTGGAGAGGGAAAAAATATTCAAAATGGTCAAATATCTTTATTTAGAAAATGGTTGAAGTAATTAACAAATAGAATTATTTATTAATCATTTTGCAAGGATTAAGAAAAGTGTGAATTTGAAATAATTATTAAATAATTATTTAACAGTTATTCCAAAAAAAGGAATAAGGAATTATAAATAAATAGTAATTTATTTAATTATTCCAAGGTGATTTAGTAAAATGTGTTAAGAAATAATTATCAAATAATTATTTAATACTTATTTCTAGAGAAAATTAAATAAATAATGAGTTATTCAATTATTCTCATGGGATTCTTTTGTTTTAATAAAAAATAATTTAATAAAAATGTTTACTAAATCATTTCCTATGGTGAAGGTGCTTTTACTATGGTAAATATAATCCTACATGCTGTATTTCAATCCATCTAGTTAGAAATGGCTAGATGATCATTTTTTAGGTGATAACAGATTACCTACAAATGTATAAGTGTTAGGAGAAAATTGTATGACTGAAATATGTTGTAGGTTACACTTCCACGAGACACCAAAGGGGAGTCAAAGAGAGAGAGAGAGAGAAATAGACAGTTGAACCAATGTAATGAAGGACATAGGGATGGAGGGGGCAAGACCTACTAATCTAAAATAAGTCTCCCTTTATTTCGGAGTACATGATCTCAAATGAGGCGGGGGAGGCATACCCTTACTCGTTGATATAACTTAGTATAAATATTAATGGTGATACCAGCAATGTGAGGCTGAGCTACATAGTACATGATACATGATATGCTGGCATCAATGGGCCAAAATGTGGGAAAATAATACAACGAGTTTGATATACATAATGTGCCTGGAAGACAAAGGTTGCGATTAAATATAATAACATATGTTGATCTGAGTACATGATACATAATGCCCATCAAGTTGACGCGGGGAGGGTATATCACAGCCAAAGAAGACTTAATGCATGAGAAAGGGATCTGAAGACATGAATGGATCATTTGAATGAGACATGAATGTTGCGGGTATTGCAAGCGGTGAGAACCGAACCCATAAAATATGTGGAACTGCATTTGAGGCTGGGTCATGATCCACTGACATCTGGGTAGATGGGGGGCTACTTGAAGTGTCACCCCATCATGAGGTCTAGAACATCTCACACGCACCCGGGAAATACTGGTAGATCTCATGGATCACCAGACTATCAAGTGTATGATTTACGATTGTGTGATAATGAGTTGGAGTCAAGCACATGAGAAGAAACAAAGTCAAAGGGAAATGATGATTCCCTTTGCTTGATTCAAGGCACTAAAAATTGATGAAAGTTGGAACCAAGGTACACCGCCCTTTAGACCACTCTCCTAGAATGAATGTGGTGAAGTCGACAGAAGAGGGTCCGCCAGAGGTGAGGCAATGAGGATTCCTCAACAAGGGCATGAGGGTCATAACAATGTGATTGATGGACTAACACTAAGGATGATAATGGAAGGATATAAGATGAAAGGTGGATTGATGACTTCCCTTATCAGAGAATGATATGCATGGTTGTACCTGGTAGCGATTGACTCGATTCTAGAGGGGATTGTCAATTACTCATACAAAGGCTCTTCAAAGATGGAGTAGTATAGTTGGGGGATAAATATGAGCGTAAAGGGATGAATGCGACGCAAAGAGGGTTGAAATATTGAAATAGTACTCAATGGGACTCAAAACACGCTCCATAAATGCAAGGGTAACTCATATCTGATGCTCTAAACAAGGGTGACTCAATGATGTTGCCACATGGGGGAGAGGCCCAAAGGAGACCATAAAAACATGAGTAAAAGTGGTTACTCATGACGAAAATCGACATGTGGGTTGACTAGTGCAAAGTTAAAGTGGTACTAGAGTACAGATGGCTCATATAATGAAGAGATTTGATTTGAATATGCAGCAAAGTGAGACCACGTAAAAAAATGGCTTCCTAGTGAAGTATCAAATTACCAAAAACAAAGAGACACCCACTATAGAAATCTGTGAGAGCTTTCCATTAGTGTTGATGGTTCATCAAATTGAGCTACGGTTTGGTTTCAATGGGAAAAAAAGGTTTTTCCTACAAAAGGACTTCTTTCCCCCAAATCCAATTCATTTTCACATTGAGTTTTTGGATAATTTGGAGAGGATAAGGCCCTGAATATTGAGGAGATTGTAGCAGACAAATCAACTGTCAGAATTCGGATATGCAAGTTGCAGGTAGGTGGCCTAACCTTACTCATCAAGTTTGGTGGATTAAACTTTTAGATTAGTGCCTCAGATCAGTGGGAGAAACCCTTTCCTTTTCTCACCATTGAAACACACCTATTTTCCCTGTTTTTGTGTTCTGGAATGTAGAAACTTGTGCAAAAAGTGCTTCCAACGCAGTTTTGAGGGTAAAATTTGTGTTTTGGGTTGAGGGGAAAAGTATATCTGGGGGTCTCTATTGAGCTGAAGCTAAGAACCAACATTGTATGTTTTTAACACTGAACTGATAAAACATATTTTTATTTGGCAAGTACAACAGAACTAAAGTTGGTGCAGTGAGAACGAGACTTTGATACTCTTCATGCTGAGGTTTAGGGGAACCAAGCAGTTATAAGGACTTTGGCGTGATATGGTTGGCAGAAGTTCTTGGAGAACTCATTAATGAGGGTTGATGAGACATTATTTTCTAGGATTGTGAGTTATTAGGATCTAAACCAAGAGGCCTTTGTGATACAGGGGCATAGGATTGAGATTACTATCTAGGACATATATTTTTTATAGGATTTCCACACTTGGGGGTGGTGGATGAGATACATCCAGTACTGGCTCGTGGGAGGCATATATGGGAGTTTGTGGAGTAGCATTGTGTACTTGGTGTTCGTACAAAGGGTACGACCATTCAGACCATGACTTGGAGAGACTCGAGACACTAGCTACAACCGCAGCAGTGGTGTGGATCTCAGGTAGTCAAGCCTTTCATCACATCATTGGGGGGAAGATAATTGTAGAGAGTGTAATGGCAGGGACCTACTATGGGTGGGCCCGGATAATGTTGTCATTTTTGAAATGATAGTTGGGACTATACAGGTGTTTGGTAATTTAATTGGTGTTAAATTACTTACATGAATTATCAACCAGGGCTACTAAACTGATGAAATGTATGTGCATTGTCTGTGCTAGGAGTCCTTATCACTCAAACACTTCCTAAATTAAATTGAGATGTTGAAATGCACATGTTTTCTTTAACAACTATGAAAGTAAGTATGAAATCAAAACTATTTATTTTTCTTAAAAGAAATATCAAAACTCTTCTTGAAATAAACATCACACTTGCTTCGCTCTTGCTTGAAATGAAATCATACACACACTTACTCGAAAGAAAATATCGCACCTGCTAGAAATTAAATCACACACACACACACACTTGCTTGAAAGAAAAACTTGATAATGAAACCAGATCTAAATTATTCTGATAGAAAGAGAAATTAACTCTATACTTAAATTGAAACCTTATTCACACAATTGTAACTGAAAACCATATTGCAAATCTATATCAATCCACACCATGTCATACTACTTTCATGTGCATAAGATATCTCAAATTTACTCATTCTTCCTACAACAAAAAGATTAAAGAAATCTTGCCTTAAAAGCAATCATAAACATTCATTCAAAACCAAAACTTAAGAAGTTAGATAAACTAATGAAATATTATAGAGAATACAAAATTAAAATGTTAACTATAAAGATTAAAACCTTACAACTCAATGGTACCCTCCTGCGAGAAGTAGGTAACAACACGACTCCTTCACAAGATTATATATGCATGGATAAATCACACAACAAAAGGATGAAATGAAACAGAGTTTGTAATTGCAAAAACAGAGTTTTAAAAACAATATTCAAGTATGTGATTGTCATGTTGAGAGGCAGATTTATAATCTCTTATGAATAATTGTTTTATAGTATTATGACCCTACCCTACTCGACAATGACTAAAATTAACATGAAGAGATAACATAACATCATTTCCTCATTATTTTCTATCAGCGAAGAAAATCATGAGGTTGAATATTTGCATTCATTAATTCCTCACTCACCTGGTTCGCCTTCCTCGGTGGTTTAATTTTGCTTTGAGTGAGCTGCTGCGATGCCTTCCTTATCAATCCAGGTTATGAAGATAGGTACAAATTATTGTGCCAGCTATCTGTCACCTATCCATATGTCTCACTCCTTGGTTGGAGTTTCGAAACTTGTCAAACCTTCGATTTTGCTGCAGAATCAGTCATTAGCTATAGAATTGGTGCAATTCAGTAGCTCATACAAATATTAAGTTAAATATTAAAAAATAATGATACTTTGAAACAAAATATGATTAGATACCTGCTATGCCATAAACCTTGTAAATTGTTGCCCAACTTAGATTTAATAGAGTCAAAAAGAAGGAGGATGGTAAGAAGGTGTTAAAAAAGGGGCAATTTTGGTGTTCAACATTCCCCCACATAGAAGACATTGCATGTCCTCATGCAAAATTTCAAAATTTGTGATCTTTCTCTATCATTGAGAATCTTCAGAAGCCTGAGCAAGGAAATCTAATTTAGTCCTTTTTGTTTTCCTGAAACTAACTGTTGCC
>APFE030956605.1:0-12839 GCA_000404065.3 Pinus taeda | reverse complement strand
TAAACAGATGGCTGCGTCCATACTGTGTCTACACGAGTCTATGATTATGATGTATTATGAAATCATTCCCGTATCAGAATAGTTAGTCTGTTAGTTAAAGTTTTGATCTGAGTATGGGAATTCCTACCTCAGCGATGATATAATCTCATACATGTATTTTGTGTTGAAAATCGCAGGTTCTAACCAGGCTCTCCACGAGATAATCCTTGAAATGATAAAGTACTTCACCCTTCCTAGATGATATAAAACCCTTATCTATTACAGGGTTTTCACTTTAGGGGGCAATCTGTTACACTGAAATTTGTCACCATGACTATCTGCAGTTAATATGGCTCCATCAATAGTCATATTATCCTCCTTGAAGCCTTATACCTCTGCTCTTCATGTCAAACTTCAAAAAAGAGAGAAAGTCATTAAAAATCATGTTTATCTATGGGTACGCAGGTTCTCTCTACCTTGCCTACGTGTACGCATTCCAAGCTCATTGTACCTGCGTACGTGTACGCTCTGTAAGTTAAGGGATGGGTGCGTACTCCTGTAAAGGTCAAAAGGCGCGAGTTTCATCTTAAAAAAGTTACTTGTGGTCACTTCTAGAGCTTTCTAGAAGAGTGTTTGACGTGTATTGAGCGCCTCCAGATGGTTCATGCATCCCTATGATAGAGGAACTTATCCCATCAAGAGAGGAGCTACCCCATCCAAAAGAGGGAGTATCCCATTGATGTTGAAACTGAATAACTTCCTCTAGAACACTATAAATACAGGCATTGGGCCAAGGGAGGGGAGGTTGAAAGCTGAACATTCCAAAGGGTAGATGCTGCTGGAATTAGGACTTCCATTGTAAGCTTGTGAGGAGAGATTACCATCCTTTCTTGTTTCATCTGGAAGTGGGTGAGCTTGTCAAAGTAGAGGAAAACTCTTGCTGGACCCTGGGAGGAACTTGCACAACACCAAGGCTCAGGTTGTAATGGTTTCTTTTTTGTTTCCTTAATACAAATAAGTCCATTCTTCTCAATGATTTGTTGTTAATGAATTGTTTCATATACTCCTTGGTCTATATGTTGAATATGCTTTGTTTTATGGAATATTCAGGTGTTATGTAATCGTTTGATTGTTAGTGTATGTAGGTTTCAAAGTGAAGGAGGAGCTCATCCGGATCAGCGAGGCTGGACTGCTACAACGAGCGTTGGACTTGAGGTAGGATCGAAAAACACTTGGTTTCTCATAGAATAATGTATGTTTAGAGAAGGATTGCTCTTAATTGTCTTGTTTGTCACTAGAGAGTCTTAGACTCCTAGGGAGGTTAGTTTTGTCAGAAAAAATAACTCTTTCCGCATGACACTAGTCCAACTAAACAAAGTAAGTTTCTCTCCTACAAACTAAACTTTGATTTTACCAACAATATGGCTGAGTACGAATCTTTGATTTTAGGCTTAGAAGCTTTGATGAAATTGAAAGCTAGAAACATTGTTGTTTGTGGAGATTCTGAATTGGTAATTAAACAAGTAGAAGGTGCATACCAAACCAAGGATGTAAGGATGAGAGCATACATAAACTTAGTGTTGGAGATGTTGGAAAAGCTTCAGGCCTATTCTTTCACCATCAAAACTAGAGACCAAAACTCTATTGCAGATTCTCTTGCTGTTTTTGCTAGCCTTTTTATTATTCCTAAGCACTCTTCTGAAAATTATGAGGTGGAGGTTCGCCATAGACCAGTCATACCAGATAACATCAAAAATTGGCAAGTTTTTGAGGATGATCAGTAGGTAAAGAATTTCATTGAAGTAAAGGGAGAATTTGAAAACAATCAGATAGATCAACAGAATATGTTAGTAGAGTCAAAGGAAAGCTCTGAAGTCTTACAATTACAAAGCAACTTGATTCCAAAGGGCCTCATTCCCCTTGAGAAATTATTTGATCAAAACGATGTATTCAAAGAACCAAAATTACAAGCTAATGAAGAAGAGGTGGAAAGCTGCAATTTAGGAGACTTAGTTGTGCCTAAGATAGTTAAGATTTCAAAATTTCTTTCAGCTGATATGAAGACTAAATATGTTGAGATGATGAAAAGGTTCATTGATGTTTTTGCATGGAGCTATGCTGACTTGAAATAATATGATTCCTCAATTATACAACATAACGTTCCTATTAAGGAGAATGAAAAGCCTTTCAAGCAGAAGTTAAGAAGAATTAATCCTCTTCTTATGCCACTGATTGAAAAAGAAGTTAGAAAACTCTTTAATGCTAAAATTATTTTTCCAATCAGATTCTCAAATTGGCTTGCTAATTTGGTACTAGTCAGAAAAAATAATGGAGAGATCAGAATTTTTATAGACTTCAGAAACCTAAACAAAGATTCATTGAAGGATAATTATCCTCTCCCTAAAATGGATTTGATTTTGCAAAATATTGTTGGTTCACAAAGGATGTCTATGCTTGATGGTTTCTCAGGGTACAATCAGATTCTTGTTCACCCAGATGATCAAGAGAAAATGGCCTTCACCACGCCATGGGGAACATTCATGTATGCAAAGATGCCATTTAGTCTCATGAACGTAGGAGCCACTTTCCAGAGAGAAATGGATATTGCTTTTGCTGAAGAAAAAGACAAATCAGTGGTGGTTTATCTTGATGACATCACAGTTTTTTCAAAGAGAGAAGAAGATCATTTGAAGCACCTTGAAAGGGTCCTGTTGAAGTGTAGAAGGTTTGGTATTTCTCTTAACCCAACCAAAATTATTTTTGCTTTAACTTTTGGAAAACTTCTTGGTCATATTATTTCTGAAGAAGGAATTAGGATTGATGCTAATAGAGTTAGTGCAATTCAAAAATTAGATCTACCAAGAAGTAGGAAGGAGATTCAATCCTTTCTTGGAAAGGTTAACTTTGTTAGAAGATTCATTCCTAACTTTGCTGAAGTTGTCAAGATCATAACAAAGATGTTAAAAAAGGGAGTGGATTTTAAGTGGACAGCTGAAGCAAAGAAATCATTTGAAGAGATCAAGAAGGCACTTACACAAGCACCAATACTTATCAGCCCAGATTTTACCAAGGAGTTCCTTATTTTTACATTCGCTTATGAAGACACAATTGCTGGAGTTCTACTGCAAAAAGGAAGTCAAGGTACTGAACAACCTATTTCCTTCTTTAGCAAGACATTAGCAAATGCTGAATTGAAATATAACATCCTAGAGAAGCAAGCCTATGCCTTGGTGAAAGCAATAAAGGATTTCAGAATTTATGTTTTGCACTCTCCCATTGTTGCCTATGTTCCAAATGCTGTTATAAAAGATATTCTTACACAGGCTGATCTAGATGGAAAAGGGGCAAGTGGATAGCAAAATTGTTAGAGTATGACATTGAGATCAAACCCACAAAGTTGGTAAAAGGTCAAGGCCTAGCTAAATTGCTGACACAATCAAATTTGGACTGTCTTGATATTAACTTAAGCACAAAGATCTCAGAAATTTTTGAAAATGAAGAGGAATTGGTCCAAATAAATGAAAAATTCTTGCTGTCAGAATGGTACAAGGATGTAGCATTTGTTTTGCAGCATAATAGAGCCCCTGCCAATCTTTAAAAATCCAAAGCTGGGTTTGTCAAGCTGAAATATCTTAGATATTTTGTGTATGACCGAAATTTGTTTTGGAAAGATGCAGGAGGGATATTATTAAATTGCCTCATTGAAGAAGAAGTTGATAAAATAATTGATGAGTTTAATAAGGGTGATTGTGGAGGACATCACTATTGGAAAGCTACTGCAAACAAGATCTTGAGGGCTGGCTATTTTTTGCCAACTATGTTCAGAGATATCTATTAAAAGGTAGCTACATGTCATGAATGTCAAGTGTTTGAAGGAAAGAGAAAGATTATGCCATTACCCTTGGTTCCTATATATGTTGAAGCACCTTTCCAACAATGGGGATTAGATTTTATAGGGGAAATCCATCCTCCTTCATCAGGTCAGCATTGCTAGATTCTCACAGCCACTGATTACTTTACAAGATGGATAGAAGCAGTACCCACAAGGCAAGCAAATGATTCAGTGATTATTACTTTCTTAGAAAATAATATATTATCAAGATTTGGTTTCCCAATGAAGATCATAACTGACAATGCTTAAGCTTTTAAGTCCAAGAAAATGATTAATTTTTGTCATCAGTATCACATTTCTCTTAGACATTCCACTGCTTATTATCCACAAGGAAATGGTCTGGCTGAATCATCAAACAAGAGCCTTGTAAGAATCATTAAGAAGTTGCTGCAAGAAAATAAAAAAGCTTGGCATTTGAAATTGAAGTATGCTTTGTGGGCTAATCGGATTTGTACAAAGAGGTCCACTGGAACATCACCATATGAGCTAGTATACGGTGCTGAAGCCATATTTCCAACATCCCTTGGAGTGCCTGTGATGAAGTTGATTCAGGGATTAGAAGAGGAACCAAATTTTGAAGCCATATTTCCAACATCCCTTGGAGTGCCTGTGATGAAGTTGATTCAAGGATTAGAAGAGGAACCAAATGCTATACAACAAAGAATCAATCAGCTGATAGCTTGTAGGAGAAAAGAAATGAGGTATTTGACAGTCATCAACAAAATCAGAATAGAATCAAGAGAGCATTTGATAAAAAGATCAAAGAAGTTACATTTCAGATCCATGATAAAGTTTTGAAATGGGAAGCTAGAATTGAAGAGAAAGGTAAGCATGGTAAATTCGAAAACTTGTGGAAAGGGCCATATCAAATTTCTGCTTTTCATGGAAATAATACCTACATTCTGCAAGAGATTGATGGAAAGCCATATGCTGGAGGACCTGTCAATGGCAGGTTCCTAAAGCATTACTATTGATTAAAATTCCGCCAGTTTCTCACAACATTGTATATACCCGTTTTATCAGTTTTTCTTTTGTTGCAAATAAATGACAAGCTGAACTGAAAGCTCAAGCCCGAGGTGAAGGCCCATGAAGCTGGAAAAGGATGCTCGTCAAGTCAATCTATGTTTTCATAACATGGACAAAGCACTGGACATACGAGTTCTTAGTGTACTACAGGAGCACACTATCCCAAGTGGAGCCACTGTTATCACTTAAGAAATCTGATATATGAAATTTCTCATCCTAGCTCGATGACAAAGGTCAGTGTTAGTCTAAGTTGATTTGATTTTTTTCCCTAAAGTCTAAAGTTTTAGGAGGTCATGAGTCAAGTGTATTCTTATCTACCATTGGTCCCCCCTCATTCACCATTGATTTCATAGCCATGTGTCACTTTATTATTCACCACAAAGCCTTTTGGTAATTGCGTAGTGCATGCATTCTTTTTAAAGTGTTTTCGCAGCGCATTTACTCTGTTTAGCAGTTTCACAGCGCAAAACCTTATTAGGTGATTTCGCAGTGCATCATTCAAAATTCAAACTAACCGCGCTGCGAAATTAGGGATTCGTGCATTCCGCAACGAATCTTTCCCAAATGTCAAATCCGTTAGGTAAATCAATGGCTGCATCATCTTGTGTTAGTTCATGTACTCCACTTATCACGTTCCGCCACCCATTTCCATTATCACCACCATTAGATTTGTTGATACACATGGATTACCATTTCCAAGAAAAGCCACCTTGCACAATTCTTAATGATGATTGTAAGCCTTGCATGAATAACAAATATACAAGATTGCAATTTGAAATATTTCAATGTTAAATACAATTGTAATCAAGCGAGGCAGCAAATTCAGGCGAGGCAGATTTTCAAAAGAAGCCGAGTTTACAGTTCTAACAGAGCTAGTATTCCTTGCTTTCAGGTATTTAAGATTTCATGGAGAGATCAGTAGAGAAGAAAGAACACAGATCAGGCAAATGTCTGAGGAATGAGCCTGAAGGCTTGGATATAACACTGAAGAATAAAGAGGTGGAGAAGCGTTTAATGTCTGAGGAAGTTACAAGGAGGGCATGCATAGGTGACCAAAGAATTTGCAATTAATTTCATAGGATTAAATTCAAAAGTGGCTATGATGGAATTGCAGGTCTCGCCAGAGATGATATCCACTGTGACAGAGATTCCATGAGGGCAAGAGAACTGGTTCAAAAATTTCAAATTTGACATGAATCCATGCAAAGAATTTTTAAAGGAGTTTGTAAATTCAGATTTGAGTAAGTCAGTGCCTAGGAGCTATGTCAAAGAGTCCTATGCACATTTACTCACCTGTATACAAAAATACCTGACTTGCGAAGGAAGGTATAACAAGGTGTATTTGTACCATTTCAAACTCCTTTTGCATTTTACAGGGAAGGTTTCCATTGATCTACCTTTTTATCTATTCCGCAGTCTGAGTAAGATGTGTGACAAAGTACAATTGAGGAAGGAGGCTTGTGAAACTTCTCTGTTTCACCATGGCTTGATTAAATTACTTGTCTTGCATGAGCTTCAAAAGGTAGGCAAAGATTGGAATTCATTTATTTTCATGGCTGGTTTCAGAAGCCAGACTGGCCTTAGTCCTCTATCTGCAAAATATCTTACGACAGCGGGTCTTCAAACAAAAACAAGAGCTAAGAGATTTCCAAAATTAAAGGCGAGGAAACAAGTGAGAGGGTCTGTAAAGCCACTGATCATTCAAGATACACCTCAACAGTCAACTAAAGAAAAAGCTCAAGTCAAAGAGATTGCACCTGAAGCAAGCACAGCTGAAGTAGTCTCAAGGAGAAGAACAAGAAGTCAGATGGCTAAAGAAAAGGGTATGTCAGTAGCTGTTGAAGAAAGTCCAGTTTCGAAGGGAAATCTAAATGATTTATTGCAGGCAATTGACTTTGAAGAGTCCCCATTAATTCAAGATGAGTTGATGCAGTCAGAAAAAGAGAAGACAAAGAAAGCTAAAGCCTCAAAGAAACTTAAGTTTGATGAGCAAGTTGAACAATTTGTTTTCAAACCCAGGAGACCCATAACAAGGAGATTCCAGCAAGTACAGGAGATACCACCAAGAACAGATGAAACAGGGGAAGAGATACAACCCCATTAAAGAAACGAAAAAGGAAAAACAGTTGCCACACATAAAGAAGATAGTATAGAGGACTTGAAAAGAATATTGGAATCTGCTAACCTTGAGATTGCCAGACTGAGGAAAGTTGCTAGAAGATATGCCATCATACAAGCTAATTATTACATAATAAAAACCTTATGGGAAGAGAAAGCAACTTCAGAGGTGGTTGACTGTGATTCTCAATTCCATACATGGACAGTACTGGCAATTAAAGAAGAAAAATTCATCAGAATGATTAATATGCAATTAAGAGCTGGAAACAAGGTTATGAAAGAACAAATTGAAGACTTAAAGGCACAGTTAAGTCAGCTAAAGGAATCTTCTGAATGAAATCCCATTTCAAGTAAGATTATGTTTTGAATTTTGATGATTTTGTTTAGTCTCATCTTCTTGAAGAATCCTGCATGTCCATTCAGTTTTGGAAAGTCTTGGAACAGTTGAAAGGAGGTTTTGATAGCAAAGTGCTCAATTAATAAAGTTTTGGGTTGAAACTATGTTTTTTAAACAACTCAGCAGTTTCGTAGCGCGCTACGAAACTGCTGAAGGTGATGATTAAAGCTCAGCAGTTTCGTAGTGCGCTATGAAACTGTTGAAGCTAAAGAATCCAATATAAATCAACCAGTTTTGGAACATAAGCGGGAAATTTTGAAGGGTGAATATATGCAAGGAAACATCCGAAGCTGCAGCAATCAATCAGGTTAAGACAACTGGAGAAATATGGATTTGGATCCAAATTTAAATTTTTTCATAAAGTGAGCACTTTAGTCATGGTTCAAATATGTTAAGACAGCTTAAATGTGTTTTTGTTTTAAAAGGTAGTGGACAACACATCAAGGACGTGGCCATCTGTCACATTTTGGAAAACAAAGATGAAGGAACTGCTTCTGTGGATTCGAAAACCATAAAGACCGATGAGCAAGGGTTGTTTCCTATATTTCAGCACAATGGGAAAGGTGTGGCATGGAAGATAAGCATGGAGTCTTAAACCTCCATCAAAGCCTAAATAAAATGGAACCAGATGTCAAGGAACGGGAATCATTGTAACCAGTGTTATTATTAGCATGACATGGTGTTAGAATCCTACTAGATTTAGATCTCTGAAAAGTCTAGTTAAAGTTTGTTACATTTAATAGGCAGTTAGAAGTTGATTAGGTTTCATTAGAAGTAGATTTCAAGTTTCCCTCATGCTTGAGGAGAAATCTCAATCAGAGAGAAGAACTCTATATATAGTTGGAGCAACAATGTAATAGGGGTTGGAAATTTTATGAAGAAAACTCTAATATTTGGCTTATGTAATACTCTGTTTTGGTAATAAATGTTTGGCTTTACTTCTCAAGATTCATGACGGATTTGATGTTCAGAATGTGTGATATTGTTCTTTTCTTAATTCTTGCAGTGGTATGAATGTGTAATCACTTAGAATTCACTTGAGGTGCTCTAACTTCCTGTATGCATTCATATACTGTGTGGTTCTATCTGAGTTGGTATGTTCTGAATATTTTAAATGCTGAATGCCCTGACTTCTATGTAAGGTTGAAATCATTGTCATATTGAAATGAGGTTGACTCCATAAGCCCAATGGATAGTTGCTAAACGTGTTTCCACCATTGATATTTTTACATTTGTTTCACAAGAGTTATTCATCTTAACTATAATCAAAATCATTAACCCTTTTTGAGAGAGCCCTCTTAGGTTGAGGAGGCTAAGCCTCAGCCTAAAGTAGGTTTGAAATAGTTACTTGAGGTCTTCCTGGTCTGCAGCCTTCCAGGGTCTAATTTTGAGATAACATTTTGGTGCGTCTGCCAAGAGTCTGAAGATTATTCATTCCCGAAATCAAGAGACTGAACTTCTGAAGGTAGCAGGAGCTCAGGAGATTTTTCGAGGCTGAATTCTACCTTGGTGACTCCATACAATTTCAAAGTTAAAAAGGTGGCTTCGAGAGGGAGATATACATGGAGTAATCCTGACCTAGATCCACCTACTCCTGTGGATAATCCAAACACCATTTCAAGGAGCAGACAAAGATTTCCTAATATACTAGGTACTCCATCTTTTTCAAAATCTTTGTTCCCTGAATTTTCAAGAAGTCCTGAAGATAAAATTGTAGATGATAAAATCCAAGAGGTATTGTTGAGGTCTGAGAACGAAGAAGAACTTATTGGAATTATCTTAGATTTATAGAAAAGAGGTATTGATACTTCATCCTTAGTGTCACAAAAAGTTGAGGAATTTTGGGAGGTTGTTACTTCAGAATTACTGTTAGAAGAAGAAGATTTAAACCAAATCAAAGAGCTTGATCCTTTTGAAGTCTTACTCAAGTCTAAAACTGGGTTACCTCTGCTAGTCCTAGTATTTCTAAGACACTAGGAAATCTATCTCATATCAGTTATGCTTCCACCATTCATACAATACCTGTCATCACTGCTCCTCCATTCCTTATGGCTGTACCTGCTAGGTATGCTCCACTAGCTCTCCTTGCTGTTTTGCATGACCTTCCTAGAAAATATGCTGCTAGAATTCCAACATGGGGTGGAGATGAAGAAATTATAGCAAAAGAACATGTAGACAGATTCAATGATTTTGCTGACCGAGAAGAAGTTGATGATGAAGATGTAAAACTAAGATTTTTTCTCAAACTTTCATTGGAGAAGTCAGAAAATGGTTCAAAGCTCTTAGAGATGGAATTATTCATAGTTGGGTAGAATTTGAAGACAATTTTCTAAGGAAACGGGGAAACAGAACCAACCTTGTCCAAGCTCTTACTGAATACAACAATCTTAGAAGAGCTCCCGATGAAACTGTCCAAAACTTCTCCAAGAGGTTTAATAAAATATACAATTCTATCCCAGCTCATTTGAAACCTCCTGGAGCCTTGGCACAACTGAGATATGCTGAAGCATTTGATTCTGATTTCTCCCTCTTACTCAGAGAAAGGGATTCTGCCACTCTTGCTGACATGCAAAATGATGCAATTAAAGTGGAGGTGAACATGATTACTGCTAAAATATCAAAGATGGCAAAGGCTAAACTGAAAGAAGAAGAGAAACATTCTACCTCTGCTCCAGAAGATAAGTTTGAAACAATGATGAAGACCATGGAAAAACTGATGGATCGGTTAGCTCTTGGGAATGCCTCTGCTCCTCCAGCATAGCAGGAACCTCAATTTAGGAATCCTCAGTTCAGAAGACCTCAGAATCAGCAAAGGCCAAGAGAGAACAAAAATCAACAGTCTGATCCTCCAGTAAAACCTCCTTTCCAACAAAATTTGGTAGATGAAGAAGATGAACTCAAAATTCCTGAGGAGTCAATCCATTGTCTTGATGAAGAAGTGTCAGGGATTTTCTTGACTAAGGAAGAACATGATGAGTCCAACATGATCAAATCAGGAGAAGAGCCTTCAGATTTTTTAAAGGGCTATCAGCATGCTATCTTTGAGATACAAAAGCAGTACAATCTCAGGAATAGAAATGTTCCTATTACAGCAAGCAAAGCACAGCCCAAGAAGGATGCCTCAAAGACGGTTGAAGATAAAAAGGAAAACTCCAATGTTGCTAAAGGTAAAAATGATTCTCCACCTGTCGAAAAGGATATTCAAATTCCTTCTCCTCCTAAAGAAATTGAGAAGACTGCTTCTGTTTTTAACCTTGAGAATGAGATTGCAAAAATTAAGATATCAGTCCCCTTTAATGAAATTCTCAAGGTAGACAAATACAGAAGTAAAATTGTTGAAATGCTCAATTCAAAACCAGGAGTAGCTGATATCCTAAATGTACAAGAAGATAATCATGTTATTTGTTTGGGTCCAAGACTTGAAGATGAATAGAATGATGAGTTCCCCCCTTTCTACATAAGCATTAGCATTCATGATATGACTCTATATAATGATATGTTAGAATCAGGCGCATCACATAATCTCATGCCCAAGGTGATCATGGAAAGACTGGGATTAGAAGTAACTAGGCCATATAAGGATTTATTTTCCTTTGATTCAAAAAGAGTTCAATGCATTGGTTTGATAAAATATGTTGTTGTGGGTCTCACACAAATTCGAGCAAAAACCATAGTCATGGACATTGTCATGGCAGACATTCCACCGATGTTTGGGATGCTTCTTTCGAGATCGTGGGTAGCAAAGATCAAGGCCACAATGCAGATGGATCTTATGTATGCTACCATCCAAGTGTTTAGTGAACAAAGAAGGTTGTATCAGGAGACCAGAATGGCCTATATGGTAAGCAGCAAAGACAAGCTTCAAAATTTTCCTATTTATTCATTTGATAATGGTCTTGGATAAGCTATCCTTTTCAATGAATCAGTTGGAAGAGAATCACAAGATGAGCTTTCAGAAAATCAATGTCAAGAAGGGCAGCAAGGAGATGAAAGAGACACCATGGGCTGCTGGTCATTACACTTTGATGGATCAGCAGGAAGAGAAGGGTAGGAGCTGGGATTTGGATCACTAGTCCAACTAAAGAAAGTAAGTTTCTCTCATACAAAATAAAATTTGATTGTACCAACAATATGGCTGAGTACGAATCTTTGATTTTAGGCTTAGAAGCTTTGATGAAATTGAAAGCTAGAAACATTGATGTTTGTGGAGATTCTGAATTGGTAATTAAACAAGTAGAAGGTGCATACCAAACCAAGGATGTAAGGATGAGAGCATACAGAAACTTAGTGTTGGAGATGTTGGAAAAGTTTCAGGCTTATTCTTTCACCATCAAAACTAGAGACCAAAACTCTATTGTAGATTCTCTTGCTGTTTTTGCCAACCTTTTTATTATTCCTAAGCACTCTTCTGAAAATTATGAGGCGGAGGTTCGCCATAGACCAGTCATACCAGATAACATAAAAAATTGGCAAGTTTTTGAGGATGATCAACAGGTAAAGAATTTCATTGAATTAAAGGGAGAATTTGAAAACAATCAGATAGATCAACAGAATATGTTAGTAGAGTCAAAGGAAAGCTCTGAAGTCTTACAATTTCAAAGAAACTTGATTCCAAAGGGCCTCATTCCCCTTGAGAAATTATTTGATCAAAACAATGTATTCAAAGCACCAAAATTACAAGCTGAAGAAGAGGTGGAAAGCTGCAATTTAGGAGACTCAGTTGTGCCTAAGATAGTCAATATTTCAAAATTTCTTTCAGCTGTTATGAAGACTAAATATGTTGAGATGATGAAAAGGTTCATTGATGTTTTTGCATGGAGCTATGCTGACTTGAAATAATATGATTCCTCAATTATACAGCATACCATTCCTATTAAGGAGAATGAAAAGCCTTTCAAGCAGAAGTTAAGAAGAATTAATCCTCTTCTTATGCCACTGATTGAAAAAGAAGTGAGAAAACTCTTTAATGCTAAAATTATTGTTCCAATCAGATTCTCAAATTGGCCTGCTAATTTGGTACCTGTTGGAGAGGTAAATCCCCTCTATGGATAGAGGTGATCCCTACTAGCCCAGAAGGGGTCTAGCAATGATCAATTAATGCTGCTCTGCAAATTCCTAATTGCAATTAACAAGTGGGTAATGAACACCTACTTGGATTCCAGCGCTATTTGTTTGATGAAGAGATGCCGCTCTTACTCCTTCGCTCTGGTCGGTCACGATCCTCCACTATCTTCGCGGATGGACACCTGCACATGCAAAGAGAGAACAAACACAAGCGTGAAATCTAGTAAAAGCAACTATACATCAGTCAGAAAGGATGTAATTCACATTAACCATCATAAGACAAATGAGAATGGAACCATAATAGTAGTCATCTATTAATGAATAATAGGCAGAGAAAGATACAACCAAGGTTCTGACGTTGAA
>APFE030956600.1:0-15869 GCA_000404065.3 Pinus taeda | reverse complement strand
AAAGTAAATATAAATTTAAAAATCCAAAATAGTTAATATTTAAAATTTTATTTGTATTATAGTTAACTTTTTTTTTTATATTTATATCATTGTAGATCTATTTTTGTTCGGGATTTACCAAGTATTTAAAGAGATCAAGTCTTTTTTTATTTTAAAAGATGTTTGTCACTCACCAAATTTGATCCTCCTCACACTTGATAGATTTGGATGTTAGATGGATCTAGGGTCGTTGAATTATTAATTATAATTATAAATATAAGTATAATTATTACTTTTATGTGTTTTGTTTTATTTTATTATTTTTAGTTTTATTTTATTTTGAATGAGTCAAAATGTTAAACATGACAACATCTATACCATATTGGGATCAAAATTTTAGCAAGAGTTAAGTTTACTTATGAACTTCAAATATAAAGATTTCTTTTAATAAAAAATGGATTAGGAAATCATGGATAAAATATAATATTATTTACTTAATATTTATTACTACTTCCACCTAGTAAAAAGTTGGGAGCTATGGGGCAATTACAAATTGAAATGTAATATTAAACTTCAAATATAAAGAATAATTATAATAAAAAGTGGACTAGTTGATGGGAATATTGGATAAAATATAATATAATATTATTTTATTTTACCAAATATTTCTCGCAATCTTGTAAAAAATGGATTAAGGTAGCTATAAATATTGGATAAAATGTAATAATTACATTTTACTTAATATTTCTCCCACTTCCTCCCCTCACTCCAACTCACTTTC
Organism: Pinus taeda; assembly: GCA_000404065.3. Taxonomy (NCBI): domain Eukaryota; kingdom Viridiplantae; phylum Streptophyta; class Pinopsida; order Pinales; family Pinaceae; genus Pinus; species Pinus taeda. Next base: position 15,109 of record APFE030956600.1, on the reverse strand, counting down.
ATGTTAAATTTATTCATTTCTAAACTTACCATCCTAGATATTTCATAGCTCTGTTTCTATAGTACATTGCTACACATAAATCAAGGGATATATTACATATCTTATATTAAAGTGATTATAAAATAAGTCACTAGAATGAAGAATAAATTATTTTTTTGTACTATGTGAAATCATGTTTAACCTTACACTTCTTAAAAATACCTCCCTGAATCACCCAATAGCCTCAAGGAAGACTAAAACTTTTAAGCATATATAAACATTGTGTGATCATCCATTCAACTCATGGGCCTCATTGTTGACTATATGGACCTTAGTTCACCTCCTAGCTTAGTGAAATAGACAATTCTCACAATTTATTATATGTTTTGATTATATTTTGTTTAATGAGATGAGTCGAAGTGAGATATTATGCCTAGTGGACTAATGTGCATTGAATGTAGGTTTGTGAGAGAAAATCAAGGAATTTTGGCAATATTAAGGGCTGAAACTTGAATGGGACAAGGAAGAGAGATTATAGGAGGTAAATCCTCCTCATTTACTCCCTCATTCAAATATTCCTCCATCAATCACACTAGCTCGGAGTAAAAGCAGTCAAGTCATGAAGATCAAAAGGCAGTCGAGCAAGTGACAGTCAAATAGTTACTTTATCTCGATTTTGGGAGCCAAGCTTCCCTAGATTTAAGGAAGTCATTGGAGACTTCAGTTGTATAAATAAAGAGGCATAGAGCCTCATTAGGATTGGAATTTTTTCTGTAAAAACACTAGTTATTTTTGAGCTCAAGACTTGTGGAAGACATTGCTATATAATTTTCTGTTTTGACAATGAGAATGAGCTTTTTCTTGATCCAATACTGAGTTAACTCAGAAGGTTGAATCTCTTAGGTTAGGGCCCAACCCTAGCAGCAAAGGCTCCTCTTCTTGTATCTGTATGCTTAGATTGATTTCATAGATTCGTGGGTAGATTGTCTTTAGAAGTATTTCATTGCAAGTAGTGTAGATTTGATTAGTATGTTTATTAGTTTGTTTTAAATTGTGCTTTACTTCAACAGTAGTTTAGAAGAGATAAAGGAACATAAAAAAGTTGTCAATAGGTGTGTTGGCCTCACTTCTTCCTTTAAGGATCATGATTTGAGGAAATGACTCCTATGCAACCCCAAAAAGACAGAATTCTTCCAAGAGTAGATTTCTCAGCCTTTTAATTTTAGTCTTTTTCCTTACTACAATAAACAAGCTTTTCTTAGAGTAGATTTTTCTTTCCCTCATGAGTAATCAAGCTTCTTTTGAATCCATAGAAGTCTGGCTTGAAAAACCCTAGTGGTCTATCGCCAGTTGAACGGTGACAAAGGGCAGAACCATCACTTTTACTTGTGTATACAACACTGTCAGCTCTAAGTTTGTATGAACCCTGGGTTGATAAAGTAAAGCTGGTAGCCCTAGGAGTTGCAGCATTCTTGCTGCAGTACTGGTGCTCATCACTTTTTGGCGTCGTTGTCAGAGAGGTGTATGAGTAATATGTGATTACTGCATTCTTTCTTCCATCTCTTGTTTATGATATTCTGCTATTAGTTTCATTCAAAATTAATTTAGTTGCTTTCTTTTCCATTCTGCATTCTTTGCTTTCCTTTCCATTGTGCAAGTAAGATTTCATTCAAGTAGTTAATTTTCATTCAGTCAATTAGTTTTCATTCAGTTTGCAATTTCAATTCTGCAATCACTTTCAAAGTTTGAAAAAATACAAAATAGAACAAAAACATTTGTTTTCATGCCTCGTAGGAATAGGGATAACTTAGGGAATTTTTTGCTAAATACCCCCACTGCTTTAGATAGCCAACCTTCCCTCTTCTCGGTGGTTGTGAATTTGAGGAACCATTAGGTCAGAAATCGGAAATATTTGAAGAGCCTACAGGGGAAGAAGAAGAAGAAGAACCCATTTCTACTAACCCAATGGTTGAAAACATAAATGATAGAGGAAATAGAGAAAGAGTTGAGGGTGCCTTCCCCATGAGGGAAACTAATGGGATACTAAGATGAAGAATATAAGTCCCTTTGCCCTTCCTCATTTCCATGGCCTGACCACAGAAGATCTAGAAACTTTCTTATTTTAGTTTTTTTTCATATGCCGAACCTATGACTACACCAATGATGAGTAGAAGTTGAAACTATTCCCATCCACTCTCAAGGATGTAGCATTGTGTTGGTTCATGGGTTTACTTGGGGATAGCATCATAGCTTGGGCTTAGATGCAGCAAGCCTTCAACAACAAGTATTGGGATTATTGTAGATCTAAATACATTAAAGAGAAAATTTTTATGATGACCTTAGGGCATGATGAATCCCTAGAATATTATGAAGAAAGATTCCATATTAGCTACAAAAGGGCCTGGTGCACACTTGACCTTGAGTCACTGAAGCTATTCCTACTTAAAGGAGTTAAGGAAGATCTTTTGGATACCCTAAACTTATTAGCCGGAGGGGACATCTACCAGTTACCCTATGAGGATATCAAGATTGTCTTTAGAAACCATTCTAGGGAAGCTAGGAAAAAGGCTAGGGGTAGTCAACCACTGGCCAGTCCATCCTCTTCCAATGCATCCATCAAGGGTGAAATTGGAAACATGCAGGAGGATTTCAAGTGTGAGATGTTACAAACCCTTGCCTTACAAATGGACACTATGCACATTAAGATAAAACAGGAGGAAGCAGAGAGAGCCTTAGCCATTTTCTACCCTAGATGCACCAGGAGGCACCCTAGGAATGAATGTCCATTGAATTCTATTGAAATTTGCTCAATCTGTGAAGAAAAACACTCCACAGACAAGTACCCTTCTCTACCTAGATTAAAATTTGTATATTAAGGAGCTGGAGGGTTGACTAAACAACTCTGCTACACAAATAAAAGGAGACCTCATGGGCCTAGGCCATACCAGCAAGGCATGCAAGGGTCATCCCAAGCATATTAAAACCCCAACTAAACCACATCCATTCCCTGTTGGGGCCCCCTTCTCATCCTTCTTGGTCTACACCTCCTCCTTGTTCCTTTACACCTCAATATCATTCCTAGCCAACCAGCCAGTCATTTCAACCATATGCACCGCCACAGCTTCAGTGGAATGCACCACCCCAATGATGGAGCCCCCCATACAATAATGTTGCAACATTATTTCCTTCACCACCTACTCAACCAAAAATTTTAAACTCTACTCCACCTAAACAACGCTAGATTCACGCCCAACCAAATCCAAATCTGAACAACAGATAGGCGCAACTAGTATACAGTGGAGAGAGATCCTATCCAGCTTATGCTGCGGAAATTTAGGAAATCAACCCAAGATCTGGGAGAGTACTCCCAGAAAACCAACCTCTACCTCCACCTAGGGAGGTTGAGGAAGAAAGAGAGGAAATCATGCCTAAAGTATATCCATCATCATTTCCTGAGAGATTAACCCAACCACTCTAGCCTACCCCAGAAGAGACTGAACTTCTGGGAGAATTGAAAAATTTATGTGTCAAAATTCCACTTCTACAAGCTATAAAAGATGTACCTATTTACAAGTAGTTAATTAAGGAGAAGTGCTTCAAGCATCCATGGAGGTGAAAAAGAGATGCCCCTACCATTAATGTCATTGGACCACTGTGTGACTTAATGCTAGGGCAGGTAATCTGTCCAAACTATTTGGATGTTGGAAGCCCTATAGTAGATGTGAACATCGTTGGCAGCATTGTCTAACAGAATTTGATTGATCTTGGGGCTGTCATTAATGTGATGATCAAGGACACCATGCTCAAGCTCAATCTATATGGTTAATTGAGAAGGACCACAACAGTCCTGCAACTTGCAGGCCACTCCACAGTGACCCCTGAGGGGATTGTGGAGGATTTGATGGTCTCCATTGACTCTTGGGAATACCCTGCAGAAGGCTAAGCTTAATGGTTACCCTCTCATCCTTGGGAGGCCTTGTTTAAACACTACCGACTCCTACATTAGCTCCAGGGCTGGAAATGTGACTATAAAAAAAGAGCATATGTCCAAGTAGTTAGTCCTATACCCTCCTGCTTAACCTTCTTTAGAGCATGAATTACCTTTATGGTTGGAAGAGGATGAAGAGGATGAAGTTTATTCCGCCCAACTCTATAACTTAGAAACAACCATGGGATGTGGACAACCGGATGAATATGATTTGATTGAACACATACACCAAAGTCCAACCCCCAGTACATTGTCCTTAGAAGAAGTAGTGAAGGAAACCTAGAACAACCATCAGATTGATCTATTCACCAAGAAGAAAAGTTGTGTAACATGCTAAAGGAACATCTGAATGCCTTTGCTTGGAGTTACAAAGAAATGAAGGGAGTGCACCCCTCGGTGTGTACTCACCACATTTATATCAAAGAAGGGTGAAAACTAGTCCAAAAACCCCAAAGGAGGATGAATCCAGCTCTCAAAGATATAGTCAAAGAAAAACAACAAAAGATGTTAGATGCATCATTCATTTACCCTCTCTCAGATAGTGGGTGGGTCTCTCCTTCGGTGTTGGTTCCAAAGAAAAATGGTAAGTGGAGGATTTGTGTCGACTACAGAGAGTTAAAAAAAGCCACAAAGAAGGACCATTTCCCTCTACCTTTCATCGACTAAGTTCTAGATGGCATGGTAGGGAAAAAGTTTTTCTCTTTCCTAGATGGATTTAATGGGTATAATCAAATTCAGATCAGCCCGGAAGACCAAGATAAAACCACCTTCACTTTTCCTTGGGGTAATTTTGCCTATATGGTCCTTCCTTTTGGCCTATGCAATGCTCTTTCCACTTTCCAGAGAGCAGTATTGATTATCTTTGTTGAGTTAGTCCATGGTGCATTAGAGATTTATATGGATAATTTTACACCTTATGAATGTGATTTCCAGCAGGCTCTGTCCAACGTAGGTAAGGTTCTAAAAAATACATTGAAATGAACCTATCTCTTAGTCCTGAAAAATGTAAGTTATTGATGACTGTAGGGATTGTGCTAGGTCATTCAATATCCCAACAAGGACTACAGGTGGACCAAAAGAAAATAGCTATCATCCAAAGGGTCCCACCTCCACAAAAGCAAAAACATGTCAAAAGTTTCCTAGGGTTAGATGAATACTATTAGAGGTTTATAAAAGACTTCAACAAGTTAGCTTATGCTTTATTTGGGTTGTTGGCCAAAGATTCTGAGTTTGTATGGTCAAAAAGATGTTAAGAGGCCCTAGACACCCTCAAGGACAAGTTGACCACTGCAACGATTCTACAAGGACCAAATTGGGCCCTTCCATTTTATACATGTTGATGCCTCACACAAGTCCATAGGAGAAACTCTAGGCCAGATAGATGAAAATTTTCCTTATGGCATTTACTTTATCTGTAAGAATTTGTCAAAGGTTGAACTGAACTACACAATGACCGAAAAGGAGCTCTTGACTATTGTGCATTCATTGAACAAATTTAGGCTTTACATTATAGGTTATCAAACATTTGTACATACTGACCATGCTGCAATGAAATATTTAATGAATAAACTTGATGTGAATGCCCAGATTATTAGATGTTTACTTTTATTACAACAGTTTGATATAACTATTGTTCATAAGCCTGGCAAGGAAAATGTTGTTGCATATTTTTTGTCCAGATTAACTTTTCCTGCAGGTGAGGAAGGAATGATTGATGACCAGTTACTGAATGAACACTTATTCACCGTTTCAATTCTCTCTCCATGGTTTGCTGACATAGCAAACTATTTTGTATCTACACAGTTCCCACCAAATTTGTCCTCCAAAGAGAAAAGCAAGATTGTGAGGAAGAGCACCCCATTCACTTGGATTAAGGGCAACCTTTGCAAACTAGGCCCGGATCAAACTCTGAGAATATGTGTCAGTGAGGAGGAAGTCTTTGACATCCTTCTGACCTATCATGATGGGCCTTGTGGAGGTCACTTTCTAGCAAAGAGGATAACGTTTAAGTTGTTACAAGCTGGTTATTATTGGCCCACTCTTCATTAGGATGTGAGAAGATATACTAGTCAGTGTTATTAGTGCCAAAGGATGGGAAAGCATACTCCAAGGGATGAAATTCACTTGCAAACTCAAGTGACTTTCGATCCATTTGAGAAGTGGGGCATGGATTTCATTGGACCTATTGACCCTCCTTCCAAGCAAAAGTAGTACATCATTGTGTGCACTGACTATCTGACTAAGTGGGATGAAACCAAGGAAATCAAGGCAACAACGGAGGAGAAGGTGACTGAGTTATTAAGGGAAAATATCTTATACAAGCTTAGGTACCCTAGAGAACCGGTCATTGATCAAGGTAGCCAGTTTACATCCAATATGATTGAAGACTTGTTAATCTAGCATAAGGTCAAGCATAAAACCTCCACTCGCTATCACCCACAAGCTAATGGGAAAGTGGAGGTGACCAACAGAGCATTGGAGGGCATTCTGACCAAAGTGCTTAGCAGTAGTAGAAACGATTAGGCAGATAGACTAGTTGAGGCCATTTGGGCCTACAATACCACCTGGAAGACCACCAGTGGATTCGCACCCTATGATTTGGTCTATTGGAAGAAGGTCCTATTGTCCATTAAATTTGAGTACAATAAATTGAGGATGGAAACCCAACTAGATCTAGATCTCAACAATGCACAAAAGGAGAGATTGCTTGAGTTGAATGGTTTAGATGAGTTCAGAATGCAGGCCCTCCTACACTGAGAGGTAAATCAAATTCAGAGGAAGATCTGGCATGACAAGAACATCAAGGATACATAATTTCAAGAAGGTGATTGGGCTTTGTTATATGATTCCAGATATAAGGAATTTAAGGTAAAGTTAAGAACTAGATGCTTCGGGCCTTATGTCATAGAGAAATGTCATGATAATGGTTCAGTGCAGATAAGAACCATAGATGCAGAGGCCATTCCTTTACTTGTTAATGGGAACAATTGAAATTTAAAAAACGGCCATTGTCAAAGCAAGAGTTCATTAATGATATCTTAATGGTATCAACAAAATAGTGATGGTGGTGGAGCAAGTCTCAACTCCTACCTCATCAAGTCACTAAGAAAAATAAAAAAATAATAGAAAAATAAGGGGACTCAGGTGAAAAACTCCATGAGGCACCTGAGTCCCATTTTCGGGTTGAAAACCTCTTGAGGCAGCGCAATGGTGTCAAAAAAAGAAGAAGAGAGAAATAAAAAGATCTCTGGGTGAAAGCCTCTATTGAGGCGCCCGGGAAAGCAGCTAGGATGAAAACCTCTTGGAGGCAGAGTAGCTTTTTTCAAAAAAAAATAAGAGAAGAAAAAATTATGAAAATATTGTTTGCAGGACAATAGGAGGATGATCAGAAAAACAATGGAGAATCAAAAGGGACCTATTCAGCTCATATTTTTATTTCTCCATTCATTATCCTTCTGTTGTGGCCACCAACAACCCCCCTCCTTATGAAATGTTATTGCTAATATTAAATAAGTGGGGACCCTTAGTTATAAAATCCAAAGAAATTAAAATAGCGCTTACATTTCTTTTTCGCAAATAAAGTTACCATCATAAGCTTTGTAATCTACATCTGTATTTCAAAGAAAACCTTCCCCACCTCTTCCTTCAATGCTCTGACTCCTGCTACTAGTTTCTGAATCTTTTCTACTAAAGCTGCCTCAAATAGGATCTAGAGCTCTGGAAGCTCAATGGATGATTTCGTTATGGCCTCTTCTAGTTGTTGGCTTCACGCAGCTCCCTTCTCATGATACTACATCACTTTATTCTTTTTCTTGAACATCCGTTGGTTATTTATTTTGAGTTCATTGATGCCCAACAAATCGCGTTGCTCCCTTATCTTGAGCTCATATTTGACGCCTTAATGAAGCTCATGTAATTTCTAAAGAGGGAGCATCATAAGATTTAGGCTCAGATTCTTCAATTTTTGTGTACTCTCCCTTTCCTCTACAACCTCGACGTGTACTGATACTTCTATAAAATGGACTACTCAGAGGTTTGCAATAAGCTTGGATGTCAAAGGTACCGTGCTCGCTTACTTCACGCTTACCTGAACCATGCTCGCTTGAATCACGCTTGTTTGAACCTGCAATGCTTTAAGGCCTTGCTGGACATTTATCAATACTACCCTATATTGATCCTTAATGTTCCCCCACATATCCTCCATTGAAACACGGATGGTGTCACCAATTTCATGAAAGGCCCCCTCAATGAGGACAAAAGGATCTGCACTGGTAGATTTATCTGACTTCTGATTCTTCTGTGCACCACTAGTACTTTTCCTCTTCCACTTCTTTATTATGAATGGGGAATCAACATCCTCCATGTCCACAATGGGGTCTCCACCACCTTGTTCCCCTTCTTCAGTCTCCTTCTCGACATCTGGCTCAATAGTATTTCCCTCAAGGTCAATGATGACCATTAGAGGTACTTTCTCGATATCTCTCTTGGCCTCTGATTTTTCAGCCTACGCACTTGAAGTGGTCTCACTTGTGGCGACCTTCTCTGTCACTTTTATAGTTTTCGGGGTAAGCCAATTACTTGACCACTTACTAATGACCATTAAGTTTTCATATTCAAACAATAAGTATGGTAGCTCATGCCATACGCTCTCCAAATATTTCTTGGTGCAGATAGAGACACTATGAAAGTCCACTTTAAAATCAACAATGTCACTATACTATTGAAATAATGCAAGTGACTACCATGGCCTTTGGTTGATGATTGTGTGTAGAATTGTCTTAAATATAAGACACAATATTTTACTCTCCATAACCTAGGTCGGTTCCTTAGAGGCCCACAACAAGGAAAAATTCAGAGCCTCACACACATCAGGTTCCACATTAGGGAACTTTGTATCCTCTGGTGTTCGCCATGCTACCAACAAAATTAAGAGTAATAACCATGTGTAGTGGAATGAATTCCCTTCTTCCTGTGCTTCGCAGTAGTTATCCAAAAACTCCTAACAGAGAAACCCGACCCAATTAAACTGGATCCCCTTGCTGCACTGCACAACCAAGGATATGAATGGGGTGAGCACTTTGTCTGCCCAAAACTTATGCATGATCTTATCAGCCAAAATATATATGGAAAAATTCACAGCCTCATGATTAATAGAACTGATAGCATAACCCCAGGAATTCTTGACGATGCCATAGTCATTCTTCATCTGATTGGCTAGATTTTTCTCCTGAGGTTTCCCAACAAATGCATCATTACAGTTCGCTCCCTGATGAGGCAGTGCGGTAATCCTTCATATTAACAAATCGTCAATCAGGATTCTCTCTCCAAGCCACAGATTCCCATCATGTACCAAAGCTATTAGTTGGCTCACGCAAATTGTGTTTATGTTGTTGCGCCCAAAATTTGGAACATAAAACATATTTAGCAACCCAACATGTTCAATCCCAACTACCCACTTAATTGGTTCAACCCTTGTTACTCCAACTTCTTTGTAATAACATATTGGAGGTACTTTTTGGGCTTTAATTGAGGATACTTATTGTGATCATTTACATCCTAGCCCTCCATGTGCAAGTGTGGAACCTTCATTAACAAATCTCCCTCAGTTGGCACTTCCTCTGGTAACAGGGGTGTAAATACATTGTATTTGATGGCATATGCGTCCTTCGTCACCATCGCAATTGGTTTCCTTGGCAGCATATAGGGTGGAAACCTAGGATTGGTTCCACCTCAACTACGCTGATATCCACAAATATTCCGGCTAATTCTTCCTCATCCAGATCTTGGGGCTCCATTGGTTTTGTCTAGGAATCCATTTTCTCCTTACTCCGTAGTTCTACGGGGATTTTCCTCAGTGATTGTCTAACCGAGGTCCTTTGTGGATTCTTCTTCTTGGTCGTTGATGTTGTGGTATTAGGCTTAGTTCTTGGCAGTCTAGGTGCAGTAGTATCCGATGGATATGAGGTGGTCCTAATGAATTCTCGCCCTCGACTCAAAAACTCCTGCTCAAGCTTCTTCTTACTCCAACCAAACATGTAGCAGAATGCTCGGCTCACACTTAGGTGCAAAATCTCATAGAGAATTCTCAACAAAACTAGTGTCTAAATGTGGACCGGGGTTCCATATTTATATCCTTTTTCAAATTCAAACCACTCAATTCCCCTCATATATTCCTCATAAATGTAGATTTGGCGGCATATTTTCACATATATGACTCTTAAATGTGTTTCCCCCATTGATTTTAACAAAAATTTCCCTGTCAAATCATCCCCAATGGTCATATTGTGGATGAACTTCATCAGAGCCCTCCCTGCAGTGTAGTTACCCCTTCTTTGTCGCAACTTTCTCCACCTACACCATCCTCTTGAATGCTAAACAACCCTCCTTCTTCGACAAGGTCATTCATTGGCAGAGTACTTTACAGTGCCATGCTTCCTTCCAACTGCGTGTAGCACTAAGACTGTCCTACATTCATATAGTCGTCATGTTGTCCCCAAGACAAGTGGTCCCTGTAGAGTTTCAACCTACTCACATTTACTCCTACTCTCCATTCAGCTCTATGAGTTGAACTACGCCACCATCCTGGACATCCCTGATAATGTATGGGCCTAGCCAATGCATCTTAAACTTACCAGGAAACTGCACGAACTTATTATCAAACAAGTCTCTACTCATAAAAGTTCACTGCTTAATATGCCTTTTCCAGATATTTTTGTACTTGTTGGTGAAATCCTACAAGAAATTGATCTTCTTCTAGCTTGAGCAGTTGTTACAATCTTTCTTCCATAAATATCGTTTCCTTCCATCTTCATGACTGTTGCAATTCTAAGATTGGGTACTATATATTCCATTGGCATTACAGCTTCCTGTCCATATGATGAGCCTCATCATTGGGTAATTATATGGACCTTAATTCACCTCCTAGCTTGGTCGAACCAACTATTCTCACAACTTATTGCATAATTTTGATTATATTTTGTTTATAAGATGAGTTAGAGTTGGATATTTTGTTTTGTGGTCTAATGTGCATTTAATGCAAGATTAAAGGATAAAAGAAATGAATTTTGGCAAAGACCTTGGTCAAAACTCGAATGGGACAAGGGAGAGGAATTATAGGAGGGAAATCCTCCTCATTTACTACCCCTCCATTCGAATACTCCTCCATCAGCTCGAAGTGCAAACATCCAAATCACAAAGACTAGAAGCAGTCGAGCAAGTGAAAGTCAAAGCACCATTTTATCTCGAGTTTCGGAGCAAAGCCTCCCTAATTTTAAGGAAGTAATTGGAGACTTCAGATGTATAAGTAGAGAGGCCTAAGACCTCAGTAGGATTCGGATTTTTTATTGTAAAAATCTACTTTATTTTCGAGCTGCAAGACTTGTGACAGTTTTTTATGTAATGCATGGTTTTGATAATAAGAATGAGTTTTGTTGTGAGCCAGCACTGAGTTAACTTAGAGGGCTAAAGCTCTTGGGTTAGGGCCCAACCCTAGCAACCAAGGCTCCTCTTTATTGTACATGTATGCTAGCATAGATTCATGGTTTAATTGTTCATTTGCTTAAGTAGCTGCATTCCATTACAATAGTGTAGAGTAGATTGGTTGTGTTTTAGTTTTCTTCCATTTGTGCCTTCTTTCAATTAGCAGGTTATCAAGGAGAAAACGATCACCATAAGGTTGTCAGCAGGTGTCTCGGCCTCACCTCCTCCCTATGGGACCATGAATTGAGGAAGAGACCCTTCAGTAACCCCAAAAACACAGATTTCTAGTTCTTGCATGAAGTTTGTTGTCATGATTTAGTACTTGGTTCATTTCATTGTCATCTTCTTCCATCACTCTCTTTCTGTAATAAGATCTCACTCATATTCGCATTTCTTTCAGCACTTTCTTCGTGCATAATATGGGAAACTAATTCATGCTTTTGCGTGTCACATAGCAGACGAATTCATTTCAACGTTTGACTTTATGCGCTTCAAATATCCACCTTGATCTATCTTGCTTGATCCAATGGCTATCGCGTCACCCACTTGCCAACTAGCTTGGCCGATCTCCACCATTGATCAATCTCGCATGATCTAATGGCTATCACGCAATATCACATGAATTCTTGCATGATACTTTATGTGCTCCAAATCTTCATCGTGATTTGTCTTTCTCTCGATCCAACAATTATCGTGTCACCCGCTCGCCAACTAACTTGGTCGATCTCCACTATTGATCAATCCTACTTTATCTAACGGCTTTCGCACATTCTTGCAATCTCACATGAATTCTTGCATGACCAATATTGGATCAAGAGCACGCAAGAGAAGTGGTTTTCTCGTGCTACATGTCACCCACCTAGGCTAATCGCATAAAATTTAGGAATTTTTCTTATAGCTCTGAGGGCGCACGAGAAACTGCTTACCACCTATGAAGACCGCTCCATCATTCCGCACATTTTCCAGCCTTCTACCAACACGTGACTTTATGTGATCCATCCTGTTAGTGTGAGTCTTTTTAGCCTGACACCTGGATCAAATATGCTCTTACAAGGTGTTGTTAGGGTGCAAAGTCAATTTTTTGTCATTTTAGTGAATCTTCAAATAAAAATTTGATCATTGGTTGTTGTGTCTAGGTCACTGTAGCTCCCTTCACTTACTCATGGTATTCATCACTCATCATGTTCATTGACTTATTCGAGGTACCATATCTTCCTTTAAGTGTCTTGGGTCATGAAATGGTTAAATTCCTCATTTTAGGTCATGGTCTAAGGTTTCACTCCATGTGTCATCATGCTACCATATGTTGCCAAAAATATGTCCATCATGTGATTAAGTGGGTAAAGGGAGTTAACAGCTTAGGGAAGGGAAAATAAAGGTAAAGGTGATGTTTTATTTCAGATAAGGCAATGTTGCAGTACACTACCTCGCCTCATAATTTCTCATAGGGACATGTTTTATTCAAAATATGTTTCCAACCAAATGGAGAAGTATTTTACAAATGTGAAAGAGGTTTGTGTCCACTATAGTTCAAGGGTTTGGAACAGGTGATGGAATTTCTTAAGGACTCTATTATGTATCAAACATCCTAATCTTTCCAATGGTACCTTCATCTTGTTTTTTGGATTAGTGGAAGGCATCCAAAAGTGCTCTACAAGTTGGCACTGCGCTCTTGTCAGAGAAACCCTGAGTTTTTGGAGTGACCTTGAAAAAATCACTTTTTCTACCCCATGGAGTGTCCAAATTACATGCTTGAGGTGTCCATCATATATCAGACTTCAAGATATTTCCAAAGAGCTATCAAACTCTCAATTTGGAGTAGTGTAAGCCCCCCAAAAGTGGTTTGGAAGATGGCATTGCACTACTTTTAACTACGCTACGCTTATGCCAGAGTAGCCCAAAACTCATCCAAATTCACCAAAATTTTGATTTTAAAGCTTGAAAACCTATTTATTGCTATTCTAAGCTTGCGCATAAGTAATTATAAGTCTTTTTATCACCTTTTTCCTTTGGCAAGATGAATGAAAATGCAAGTTCTCTTCATCTAGGGTTTAGGTGAAATTTTCATGTTGCAAGCACTAGTGTAACTGATAGTTTAGTTAGTTTTGATATTGGAAACATGTAAATATTCCACCTCACACCTTTGTACATGTTTAAAATTCCTTTTGATTCACTAAATAATTTATCAATCATCAGATTGCCTCACCCTTACCTAGACCCTAGCTCATACCTAGCATTTTGAGTAGATTTCCTAGGAGCTCTATTTTTTAATTTCTCCTAATCATTTATTTCCCTCATTTCACTCCATTTAAACTTCCTAAGTTTTCTACCACCCATATCCATTTCCCAAAATTCCCCTATCATCATCTCTCTTCCCTAACTTCCTCATTTCATCATTTCTTCCCTGAGAAAGAAAATAGTCAGCTTAAGACTAAACAGCTAATCATGGAAAAAGAAAAAGCCAAGTTACTGCAGCAGGTTGGAAAAGGCAAGGAGATCATAGAATTAAGTGAGCCTGAAGGATAGAAAGGTACAGGAAAGAGGAAAAGGCCAAGAACAATGGGCCTAAAGAAGGCATTGCAAGAAGAGCGAGAGCACATTTTGTTGAATAAAGAACTTGACCTAGAGGAAAGGATTGCCCTAGAGGTACATCAAGATAAAGAATATTGGCTTAATAGGGTGAATGAACACTTGGAGAAGCTCCTAGAGAAGGAAAATAGAGACAATCAAATTCTCAGACACATGGCGCATCACTATCAAGCTCAAAACATGATCACCAATGTAAAAGTAAAACAACTTAAAAGCAAGCTCAAGGTGGCCAAAAAAGATCAAAAGGATGAGGGAAAATTGGATATGCTTTCTGAAGCATCCATGAACCTATAAACAACTTATTTTTACACCTTCCCTCCAATTTTGAGCAAATTCTGAGAATTTTGGGTTTTTTTAGCAAATTTTGGTCTAAGTTCAGAAATTTAGCTACTCCAAAAGCGCAGCACCTTGGCACTGCGCTTTTTCCTTAAGCCTCCATTTGAGGAAAGGTATACATTTTTGGAAATATATTGGCATCCTCTAAAAACCCATTTGCCCAGATTTTGCAGAGGTGGCTTAGTTTTGGATAAAAGTACAAAAAAGTGGCGAAAAGCTAGCATTCTGGACCATTTTTTGACAAGCGATGTGCTTCTGTAGTGAGAGAGAGTGATGGGGGGCAGAGTGAGAGAGAGTGATGGGTAGGAGAGAGAGAGAGGGAGGTGTAAGAGAGTGGGGGGAGTGTTGGGAGATGGAGAGTAGAGTGAGAGAGAGTGATGGGTAGGGGAGAGAGAGGGGGGAGGGAAGGGAGAGAGGGTAGAGGATAAAGATGGATTTGGATGGGGAGAGAGAGGGAGGGAAGAAAAAATACATAGAGTGTTGAAAAATGGGCAACAAGAAATGTTAAATTTAGAATGTGCTAAAAATAGACCTGCTAAAAATAACACGTCTAAAAATAGCAGTTTGGCCAGTGAGGTCATTGGCCACATTGGGTGAGAGGTGAAACTGCTAAAAATCGAAAGTTCTAAAAATAGCTTTCTGGGTCCCTTCCTATTTATAGCAGTCCCTAGTCTATCTATAGGAAGTAATATTAATTTTGGTCTTAACAGTAGTTGGAAATATTAATTAATTAGTTCA
>APFE030956591.1:26302-39998 GCA_000404065.3 Pinus taeda | reverse complement strand
TATGATAGATATGCTTTTTTTTATGATGAATATTCAGATGCTATGTAATCGTTTGCTTTGTTAGTGTATGCAGGTCTGAAAGTGAAGGAGGAGCTCATCTGGATCAGCAAGGCTGGACTGCTACAACAAGCGTTGGGCCTAAGGTAAGATCGAAAACATTTGAATTCTCATAGAATGATGTGTATCTAGAGAAGGATAGCTCTTGTTTGGTTTGTTTGTCATTAGAGAGTCTTAGACTCCTAGGAAGGTTGGATTTGTCCGCAAATATAACTCATTCCGTGTGACAGGACCCATGTTACTCCCATTTTTCCGAAAAAAACATTGTTTAGGGACTCAAAACGGCTCCAGAAGTTTAGGACCTGAAAAACTACTAAAAATAGTAAATTGTGATACAATTAGGGAAACTGAAAAGTTGAAAGGAACAATGGTGGTGGTCCAAGTGGACTTGGTGGGTGGCCACCAATATCCACCTGGATCACCGACATAATTACTTCTCTAATGAAAAAATATTTTGAGGAATGTGTGAAGAAATTAATATAAGTTATGGTTAATTTGAAACAAATATCAAACAATTATATTAATTACATCCTTTAGGCCATATAATAGACAATCCTCCTCGATGAAAGAGGACATCCATTCCCATCATTTTTGTGAGTAGCAAAATCATTTAAAGCATTTCTCTTTATGTTTCCTAATCTTTAATTTTACAACCCTCTTTATTGTTTCTATACATAATTTAAAAAGGTCCTTGGTTACATCACTTTCTTTCTTTTAGGTATATTAAATATTTATTAGTTAACTAGATCACAATGACAATCCTCTTATGGGATGATTTTATTTACTTTTATATCTTTAAGTATCAAGATTTTGAGAAGTACCTTAGCAACCTATCCTTTCCAAGACCTTAGAGCTCCAAAAATATTTGTTTACTGTAGCACACACCTTCTTTTATAGAAAGATATTTATTTATGAATTTAATTCTTATATAAAGAAATATGAATCTCATGAATGTTTTCCTATCCTCTTTACAGTTTCCATGAATGAAATTATTCTTTACGTCTCTTGTTCAATGATATTTGACTTACTATAGAATATAAAATTGTTTCTTTAAACCAGGTGATAAGCCAACATACGTATGAAGAAAAACACATTAAAAAAACAATTAACTAGTGAAACATGTGAGCAAATGTGTTGTAAATCTCATATTCATTTAAACCATTAACTACATTCTTATATATTAAAATTATTACTAATATGATTATGAATCAACTCTCTAATCTCAAACAAATATACTGACACTACCAATCTTGTGAAAGCTAATTTCCATCACTCACCACCGTAATAATTTGCTACCCTAATTTTTGAAAGAGAACACAAAATCTTCTCACTAATTTGTGAGCAATTTAAATATGTAGGTTTTAACCGCATACAGAAATTAACTGCATACGAATTCTAAAACACAAAAAATAAACAATACGAGGCATAAAACATAAAACACATATACACAGAGATTTCCCCTGGATCCAAAAACTGGGACTACCAGCTTGATTTTTCATTATATTCCTTTCAATGTTACAATACATATTTATACATGATGAAGCATCCAATACCATGGACCAAAAACCATAGCATCGAAAACCATGGATCGAAAAACCATAGGTAGATCTGCCCAAACTGATATAGTGTCAAAAAAAATTTCTCGGGGCACTACCCCAGACTCTGTAGAGGGGGACTACCCACCCCCCTCAAACCCCTTAAACAAGTGGGGGTGCACCCCTGCTATGAACCCCCCACTGCGCAATCGTTGCAATGAAGGGGGGGCTCCACTGCCCCTCTAACCCATTGGTTCACTACATGGGTTAGTCGTGGAAAGAATATAACACAAACCAACATTCTCCTACTTGTTATCTTCTTTCCACGGGGGCCCACAGGAGAGCCTAGTCATTTTTCCAGCCCTGAAATGCCCATTGTTTCTCTACACCAGGAGAACGTCTCAGAGCTCACAAATTTTGTCAATGCATATGCATTATTATTCAAAGTGTCCACCTTTACCAGAAACACCTTTTTTATTTCTATCATATCTCTCACAAAGTGATACTGAACATCAATGTTCTTTGTCTTTAAATGGTAAGCAGGGTTCTTTTCCAAGAAAATTGCACTTTGGCTATCAGAGTCTCTCCTTATAGCTGCTTGTACTAACCCCATACTTGGACGCAATCTCTGCAACAAAACTGATTCCTTGCTTGCATGAGTGGTTGCCATGTATTCTGCGTCGTCTATAGTTGATAGTGCCACTACAGATTGTTTCTTATTCATCCAACTAACTGCACCTCCAAATAGGTTCAACACATACCCACTTGTAGATCTTCTCTGATCCAAATCTCCAACCGAGTCTACATGAACAAAGCCACAGATATCCAAAACTTTGTCCAATCCTACTCTTCCTTGATAGCACAAACCATAATCAATACCGCCATGAAAATACATGAAAACTCGCTTCACTGCTATCCAATGCTCTTTCCTTGGTTTTGACATAAACTTGCTCAGTACTCCCACTACATGTGAAATGTCTAGTCTAGTATAGACCATTGCATACATCAAGCTATCGACTGCACTTACATATGGAACACGGGACATATCCTCTTCCTCTTCTTGTGTCTTGGGACAATGTTCAACAGATAACTTTACACCTACAAGAATAGGAACCTTCATCAGTTTACTATCTTGCATATTAAACCTCTGGAGTATTGTCTGAACATACTTCCTCTGGTTTAACCCACGCTTCCTTCTTGCTCGATCTCTTTAAATTTCCATGCCCAAAATATAGTTTGCAACACCAAGACCTTTCATGTCTAATTTGGAGGAAAATTGGGTCTTCAAATCCTCGATAATTTCTTTTTCATTTCCAACTAGAAACATATCATCTACATACAATACCAGATAAATAACACGGTCAACAATTAATTTCAAATAGCCACAGTGGTCTTCTTTGCTTCTAGTGAAGCTAAGTCCGCGTATAAATGTATCAAATTTCTAAGATCACATCCTTGTTGACTGTTTTAACCCATACAGAGACCTCTTTAACTTGCATACCAGCTCTTTCTTACCCTTCACCGCAAAGCCTTTAGGTTGCTTCATGTAGATCTCCTCTTCCAGATTCCCATGAAGAAATGTTTTCTTCACATCCATTTGTTCTAGCTTAAAATCAAAAGAAATAGTAACATATAAAAGTAATCTAATAGAAGTTACCTTGGAAACAAGAGAAAAAGTATCACCAAAATCAGTTCCTGACAACTGGGAATAACCTTTTTCTACCAACCCAGCTTTGTATTTTTCCACCTTTCCTTCTGCATTGGTATTCTTCTTGAACACCCATTTGCTTCCAATGGGTTTCCTTCCAGCTGGCAACTCCACTAGATCCCAAGCCTCATTTTTTTGCAAAGATGCCATTTCATCAACCATGGCATCATTCCAGAGTTTTCCATCCTTTGAATCTATTGCTTCCTTCACAGTTTTGGAATCATCATCAGTAATAGATAAAGAAAAATTTGAACAGAAAGCAGATGGACTATACCTTTCTGGCTATGTTCTTTCTCGAACAGATCTTCTTACACCCAGAGTTTGTGGCTCTTCATCTTTTGATTCCTCCTCTGCTGTAGAGTCTGATTCTTCCTCCTTTAGCTCGAACTCTATCTTCTCAAGTTCCTTTGGTTGGACATCATGTTTAATAACATCGTTCACCTCTCTGAACACCACATCTCTGATGTACACAACCTTCCTTATTGTGGGGTTCCAAAGTTTATAACCCTTTAAACCATCCTTATACCCAATAAAGATGAACTTTTCAGACTTACTATCCAACTTGGTTCATTTCTCCTTTGGAACATGTACATATGCATCGCATCCATATACCCTCAGATGTGAAAGAGAGTGTTTCTTATGAGTCCATACCTCTTGTGGAGTCTTATTCTCCACCACTTATGAAGGTGATCTGTTGACCAAGTAACATGTTGTCTCCACTGCCTCTGCCCAGAATTCCTATCCTAACTGGACACCACAGAGCATGCTTCTTGCCCTTTCCATCAACGTCTTGTTCATTCTTTCTGCAACTCCATTTTTCTGAGGTGTATATGGATAAGTATTTTCTTGTGCTATACCACACTTCTTACAAAATTATTCAAATTCCTTACTGCAAAACTCTCCACCGTTATCTGTCCTCAAGACCTTTATCTTCTTCTCTGTCTGGGTTTCCACCAGAGCATTAAATTCTTTAAACCTTTCAAAGACTTCAGATTTCTTCTTAAGGATATATATACATGTATTCCTTGAGAAGTCATCTATAAATGATACATAGTACATAGACTTACCTAGTGATGGAACTTTCACAAGTCCAAACACATCATTGTGCACAAGCTCTAATATCTATTTTGCCCTCTTACCACCAAAGGGGAAACTCACCCGATTTTGCTTCTCGTATACACAATTTTCACAGAAATCAAAATCGAGAGAGCTGTTACTCATTACCTTTATAATGAAGTATTCAAAGGCCCTTCTCTCCAATATGTCCAAGCCTTTGATGCCAAAACATGATATTCTCTCCAGAGACCACTAGATTTTTTGCTCCACTTTTAGGAACCACAAAACTGTTGCACCCATCCACAATAGTGCTACCTTGCAGCTTGTACAGAGTTCCAGACTGAACTCCCTGCATCAATACTAGTGCTCCTCGAACCATCTTGCAGGTATCCTTCTCAAATAATGATTTTAAACTTGCATCATTGAGCTTGCTTACATAAATTAGATTTCTGGCTAATGTAGAAATATGCAAAACACATAGAAGTGTTCTAACCCTTCCACCTTGCAACTTGAACTTTACTTTTCCATGACCAACTATTCTAGCTTTCCTATCATCTCCTAAGAAGACATCACAACCATCATATTTATCATACTCGCAGAACCACTCTCTATGGGGAGTGAAGCGAAAGGATGCACTTGAGTCAATCAACCATGGCTCATGATCTACATGTGTACTTGAAGAAGCCAAGTACATATCCCCACCTTCATCTAAGGTAGTTTTGGCCTCTACAGAAGAAGAATTATCAGATCCCTTTCCTTTGTTAAGACATTTACATTTACAGTCCCTTTTGTAGTGCTCTTCCTTTTTGCATTTCTAACACACCACCTTTACAAGTTTTCCTGGAGATTTAGATCTCCCTCTAGATTTAGATCTCCCACTCGATGACTTATTTTTGTTTCTTTTCTAGGATCATTCTTGTATAGACAAGGCATCACCATTTTGGCTCTCCATATTTTTCCATCTCATGTCCTCCGTCAGCAAGGATGAGAGTATTTCATCAAACTGCAAGGCAGTTGCATTGCTATATATTACAATAACCAAACTATCCCATGAATATGGTAGAGAACACAACAAGTTGATGCACTTATCTTCATGTGAAATTTTAATATCAAGATATATAGCTTAAGTGGGCCTAATGGTTAAGAGCATGTGTTTCCTCCTAAGAGGTCACATGTTCAAAACCATAGGGGGGTAGAGTATGTATGCCTTTGTAGACTTGGCAGTCAAATTGCTGCACAGAGGTGGGTCCCTTGTCCCACAAACAAGGGGGTCTCATACACCAATTTGGTCTTTGGCTTGGTCGTGACCTTAAAAATGGATATTATTATTATTATTATAATAACTAATTTGCCATAGTATTAAATGTGTTTAGATGCTCTCCCACCGAGTCTCCATCTTTCATCTTCAGGCTATACAAATTTTCACATAGGAACAATTTATTCACCAAAGATTTAGATTGGTACAAAGTCCCTAACTTGTCCCACAAAGCCTTTGCTATAGCTTCCCCTAATACATTCAACAATACTGAATCAGAGACACAATCGTATTGTGCTCTTTTCCTTCTAATCCAACTTCTTCCATTCTTCATCGGACACTCTCGTTGGTTTAGTACCTTGATCTACTGCGATCCACTGATATTTATCCACCAACAGATCCTCCATCTTAAGTTTCCATAACTCAAAACTCTGACCATTAAATTTATCGATCTCTATATTTCTGCTGCTTGCCATCTTCTTTCATCACTGGAATTGATCCTATAAATCTCCCACTCAACAGGGTCTACCATAGGCCCACGTGAAACCCCTCAGCAACAAAGGCGTCCCCTTGAAGCCAAAACAACTTTGATTCCAAATGTAGGTTTTAACCCCATACAAAAATTACCTGCATACAAGTTCTAAAACACAAAAAAAAAATAATGTGAGAGCATAACACATAAAACACATATACACAGAGATTTTCGCCTTGATCCCAAAACCAGGACTAATAGCTTGATTATTCATTATATTCCTTTCAATGTTACAATACATATTTATACATGTCAAAGCATCCAACACCATGGACCGAAAACCATTGCGCCCAAAACCATGGACAAAAAAAAAAGAGGTAGGTCTGCCCAAAAAAATATAGGGTCCAAAAAAAAATATTCTTGGGGTGCTGCCCTAGACCCCGTAGAGGGGGGCTATAGGGGGGGTTGCAGCACCCGCTGTGAGGGCCCCACTACGCAATCAATGCAATGAAGGGGGGCCTTCGCCCCCCCGCCTCTAACCCCACGATTCACTACGTGGGTTAGTCATGGAAATAATATAACACAACCCAACAACATAACAAGATTAAGAAATATTCCCAACACTCCCCCTTATTGATTAATGAGGATTTATCATCTTATCTCGTAGTGCCAAAAATTGAGTTTTTGCAACTCCTTTGGTGTAGATATATGCTAGCTCATGCTGAGTATTTATATGCTTCAATTCAATATCCTTATTCTACACCAAATCTCCGTTGAAGTGAAACTTCATGTTAAAATGCTTTTTTTGTGTTGTGATGAACCAGATTCTTTGCTAACTTGATGGCACTTACGTTATCCCAATAAATCACTATAGCCTCTCAATTTGTTTTTCTCCAATTTCTTCCAAAAAATTTATGAGCAAAAGAGGTTATGTACCTGCTAAGGTAATTGCAGCATAATTTGCTTATGTGGATGATTACACAGAACCAATTTTTTTTTTTTTTGAGCTCCATGTAATCAAATGAGAACTAAAAGCCAAATAATTTCCACATGTGGACTTACCGTCATCAATACTACCTCCCCATTCTGAATCACTAAATCCAACAAGATTGAAATTTTGAGAAGAGTACTAATGAATATGAAAATTTAGAGTGCCTTTCACATACCTTAAAATCCTGTTGGCTACCTTCATATGTATTTCACATGGATTTTTCATATAACCTGAAACAAGTGAAACTGAATATGTAATATCACCCCTTGTGTGGGTTGGAAATATCAAGCTCTGCACAATACTTCTATATGTTTTCTCATCAACTAAATCAACAACATCATCTCTACATAACAACTCTCCATGATCACTTGACGTGGGTGATGGATTAAAATCAAGCATATGAAATTTATTTAGCATATTGTGTGCATACTTTGTGTGACACATGGAAATCTCATCCTTACTTTGGTAAAGCTCCATTCCTAGAAAATATTTCATGATGCCTAGATCTTTCATCTCAAATTCATTCATCATAGCAACTTTGAATTTATCATGATTCTTAGAACTACTAGCCATATACAATAGATCATCAACATACAAACTTATGATTAGAATATCAATACCTTCTTGTTTGTACTAAAGGGTAGGATCATTGTTACTTCTCTAGAAGCCAATTCTTGAAAGTACCCATCAATCCTTGCATACCACCCTCTTGGTGATTTCTTGAGACCATACAAAGCCTTCTTCAACTTGTAGACATTATTCTTCTTTCCTTCAACTTCAAAACATTATTGTTGTGACACATATACTTCCTCTTCTAAGTACCCATTCAAGAAGCCACTTTTCACGTCCATATGATATATGCTCCACTTTTTATGAGCTGCTAATGAAATCAACATTCTAATGGTCTTGTGTCTTGCTACTGGTGCAAATGTCTCTTCATAATCAATTCAATACTTCTGTCTGAATCCTTTAGCAATTAATCTTGCTTTGTGTCTTTCAACACTCCCATCACTGTTAAATTTATTCTTATAGACCCATTTGGTGCCAATCCTCTTCTTGCCATGTGGAAGCTCTGTCAACTTCCAAGTGTCATTCCTTTGAATGGAATCCATCTCTTCTTACATGGCTTGCATCCAAACCTCATTAGTACATGCATCTTCAAAACATGATGACTCAAAATCAGCTTTGGCTAATAAAGCGAAATTGACAATATCACCTATTGGGCTTTCTTCATGTGCTTGATTTGCACTCCTCTCATAAATATCACTCAATGTTCCTACCTTCCTTGTAGAACTTGGAGAGGAAGTTGGACTTGAACTTGATGTTGAAGAAATTGATGAAGGGTTGCTTGGTGGAGTTAATCCACTAGTTACACAAACATTAGTTGGCTTCTCATGATCAATATCAACAATTATATCATCATTCAAAAAAGATTTTGTCTTCTCAACATGGTCGTTTTTATGACCATAAACTCCCCCTTCATAAAAAATTACATCTCTTGAGACAATAAGCTTGTTAGTTAGAGGATTATACAATTTATAAGCCTTGCTTATCTCACTATAGCCAATAAGAATACATAACTCACTCTTTGTATCTAAATTTTTTCTATTCTCATGAGGTACATGCACATAAGACAAACAACCAAAACCTTTGAAATGATTACCAGTAGGCATTTTTCCATACCAAGCTTCATAAGGAGTCATCTTTTTGAGTGTGCTAGTGGGGCTACAGTTGAGGATGTATAGTATAGTAGGAGCTGCATCTCCCCAATAAGAATTCCTCAACCCCTTAGTTTGTAACATGCATCTTGCCATTTCAACCACAATATTATTCTTCCTTTCAGTTATGCCATTCTATTGGGGTGTGTATGCCGTAGTATGTTGCCTCATCATGCCATTCATATCACAATAACTCTCAAAATATTTTGAGTAGAATTCTCCTCCATGGAGAGTCTATAAACATTTGATCTTGCACCCTTTCTCATTTTCTACGAGGGCTTTGAACTTCTTGAAAGTATCCATGACCTCACTTTTGGCCTTCAAAAAACATAGTCAACAATTTCGTGAGTAATCGTCAATAAATGTGATGAAATTTGATGACTTAGCCAAACTCTTAGTCTGAATAGGACCACATATGTCTGAATGAACAAGGTGAAGTGGGTTACGAGCCCTCTATGCAGTGCCCTTTAGAAACCTTTCCCTTGTATGTTTTCCTTTAGCATATCCTTCACAAACCTCCTTATGCTCTTCTATATTGGGCAAACAAGAAGCTAATGTATGTGAGGTTAGAAACTTCAAAATCATACCTTAGATGCCATAACCAACTTGAATATTCATAAGCCATATTTGCAATATTGTTCTTATGTTCATCAAACCTCAAGGGAAACATCATATTTCTTGTCATAGGCACAATAGTGATCACCCTATTTCCCTTACTCTTATCATAGATCGTACATGTCTTATTTTCACATACTACTTTATAATTTTTCTCACATAGCTACCGAGTGCTCAACAAATTATGATTCAATTGTGGAGTATAATAAATGTCATGAATACTCTTTATACCTTCTTTTGTTTGGACCTCCATATCTCCTTTAATAGCAACCTCCAATGGTTTATCATCACCAAGCTTGATCTTGGATTTGAAACTTCCACCCTTTGCTCAAAGTAACTTCTCATTCCATGTCATATGGTTAGAACATGCACAATCTAGGTTCCAAACATCATTACTAGTATTTTCAACTTTGGCATAAGATAAAAATAAGTGATCTCAAGGATACTCATGACTTTCTTGAGCATAGTTAGCATTTTTCCCATAAGTGTTACAGTAGTAACATTGAACATTTCTCTTATGAAATCTACCTCTACCTCTTACTCTGAAACTGTCTCTTCCTCTTGAGCCACCTCCTCCTCTACCTCTTGAAGAATTTTGGCCTTTCCATTTACCTTGACCTTGATTGCTTTTGGCACTAGTGCTACTTGCATCTTCATTCTTTGTAGTTTGTAATTCAGAGGAAAAGGATTTCTCTACACCTTCAAAAGTTTCCTTCAATATTTCTTCATGAGACATCAAAGATCCAACCAATTGATCAAACTCTAATTTTCGTCAAATCCTTACTTTCTTCCATGATTATGGCAACATGATTCTATCTATGTGTTAAAGATCTCAATACTTTTTTAATTAAAACTTCATTACTTACAGTTTCTCCAAGTGTAGCCATTTTATTGACCACATATTTAACTCTCACACAATAGTCACTAACACTTTCAACTTCTTGCATCTTCAAATTCTCAACCTTAACTTGATCACTACTTTGGTAAGCTTCTCTAGAGTCTCAGAGCCATATTTGGTAGTTTTTTCTCCTGATATTCTTGGAAATACGGTCTTATCAAGAGCTATAATGTGAAACAAAGCTGGAACATTCTTCTTTCTTGCTTCGTTTATGGTTCCAATCAGGTGGCTCCTCATAACCTCATTCAACAATCTCCCACAAACCTTTTCCAATAAAAAAGGTCAGCATCTTAGTGCACCAATAATCATAATTGTTCCCATCAAATTCTCAAAATAGTATGTGGTTAAAATTCGACATGATTAACTTTGGGTTTAACCTAGAAAAATTTTACCTTCTCTCATACCACTTGTAGAATATAAAATGGCTTCTTTAAGCAAGCTCATAAGCTAGCATGAAGAAAAACACATAAGAAAAAACAATTAACAAATAAAACTTAATAACTTTGTGAGCTCAAACTTGTTGTAAATTTCATATTCAACAAATCTAATCACACTACCAATCTTGTGAAATCTAATTTCCAACACTCAACACCTTAATAATTTGATGCCCTAATTTTGCACAAATAACACAAAATGTGCTTACTAATTTGTAAAATAATTACACAACAAGATTAAGCATTATTCCCAACCCGTACAAATATTTAATTAAATGGAAACCATTAATATATACGTATATATATTCGATCTTTACTATGCTTACTCCACTCACAAGAATATGCTTTTAATGTATACTATTTCTTAGTACATATATGATTTTATTGTATTGAAAATATGAGTACTACCACTCCAAAAAAGAAGAGGGAGCTAAATATTGACTTATGAAGTTGAATTTCTCCTTTACAAACAATAGGGACAATTTTCCTAAAATCCTTACATAGGTCACAAATTTAGTTATAGGAGTTGTTACACGTTGCTTGTAACAAGGAAACTACACTCCTCACAACTCTTATCTTGCAACCTAATAGAAATGTCTCTAATGTCATCCTAACGTTAACTCCATTGGGGATCTAGAATAGAAGAATTTTGATTGTCCTTCGCGTGGAGGGATCTAGCTAGATGAGGAGCCTTGTACTTGTTTTGGGAGTACTTTACTACTTAGTATTTGTACAAGGTCTTGTGGTCATTAGCGCACCATTATTTTCTAGGCATTTCTCATCACTCTTAATGGATTTTTTTATAATTGTCATCACATAATCTTCCCTTATGGGATGTAATTTTTATTTTATATGTGGTATTCAAGTTTTTGTATTAAATATAAATGTTAAAAAAAAATTATTTACATCAATTCCTATCATCAGTTTATCATCCAACCATAGCTAGTTTTCCATAGAAAATGTTTTCTGGAATTTTTTTATCACTCTCATCTTATAATATTCATTTCTGGGATGTAATTTTTATTGTATATGTCTTATTCAAGTTTTTGTATTAAAAATAAATGTTAAAAATGGCGAAATTTTATTTACATCAATTCCTACCCTCAGTTTATCATCCAACCACAACTAGTTTTCCATAGATAATATCTAGTTTCTTCCTCTTCAAGTTATTTTTCTCAAGTGTTATGAATTTTCATTATGCTTTGAATTTGTATCTTCTTTGATTAGCTTAGTTCATTGTGCTAGCTATTCATTACTACCTTAGGTATGTGAATACAAATCCAACTCTTTTAGAGAGATTAATTAATTAAAGGCTCAATGATTTAAATGGATGAGTAGTAATAAATTTGACTAAGAAATCCTAGTGGAATTCTACTAATTTGATAGTTGCATGAGGAAGAGAAACAAACCACCACCTTCTCATTGTTTCATATGTAGGAGTGTCTAAATGTAGTTAAATTTATACATGAAAAAGCAGTAAAAATGAATGAAAATGTGATGTATTTTTGTTAAACATTTTATTGAATTGTTAGTATTCCCAATTTTATACCTATTTATAGTTTTGAAGGAATAATTGGAAGCTACATTTGAAGAAGTAGTATGTAGCCTAGAGAATGTCAAGTTAATGAGGTACATATTGAGAGGTTAATGGATTATATATTGAAAGTTTAATGTAAAAATGAATATGTTGTTAATATTTGTAATTCTATTTTATTTAAATATTATAAAATTAATAGTTAACTTTTTCATATAGATAAAGGTAGATAGATAGAGAAAGAAAGATAGATGATAACACCATAAGTAATAAACTATTAGTGAGGTTTAAGTTATACATAAAATTTAGGAAATAAAGCATTCTTTGCATTCAAGTAAATAAAAATATCAAGATAAATATAAAAATCTAGAATTTGTTTTGTCAAGATTATTTAAACTCTATTTTCTAAATCTTCTCATTCATATATATATATAATATATATAATTTAAAATCTAGTTGAAATAAAAATGGGTTATTAAATGTTATGTTTTTCAAATATGGAATTTGGAATTGAAGAATGTAAAATTCTGAAAGATTTGTCCAACTTTTATTTTGAATAGATTTAAATTGGATATAATACCCTTGGATTCACATTACCATTGGAACTGGGAATGTTAACATTTTACATCATCATTTATGAATTTTAAAAGTTAAATGTAAGCTATTATAGTAGCACATTCACAAGAGGGAAAAGGAAAAGGTGAAAGGAAAAAACAATAAAAGCAAAACCCAAGTTAATTAAAGGATCTTAAATAGAATGGATGGATACATGAACACTATGATGTGGAATTCTTTCAAAGACTTAGGAAATTTGCTAAAGTATTGGTTTCTAGGTCATGTTGAGACATTAAAATTTGTTTGGAAGGTACTAAATAGTTAAAAATATAGCATTTTTATCTTCAAATATATGGGTTTGGAATGATATAAATATTAAATATGCATGGAATATGTTGAATAACTAGGGAACTCATACCTATACATTTGGAAAAGAAATAATTGAAAAGAGACTTGTATTATTATGAAGATGTTAACCAAGTATGAAAAAAAAAAGAAGCATATTAGGTGTTTGATATATGGTAGACATTTACAAGAAATTTTTAAGGAAAGAAAATTAGTTGGTACAAATACTACTCAAAATATAAGATTTCAAATGAAAATAATCTCTATTTGGAGATAACTATGTGGCTAAATTCAAATAACTATGATATCCATTTAAAGTATAGATAGGAGTAGACTTTAGGGTCATAAAGTATATATAGGAGTAGATTGTAGGGATTCCTACTTTGCTACAATCTTTGTGAAAGAAAGGTATTGAAGGATATATTTTAGATGTTTGATTATCATATTAGGAAAATATTCAAATTTTATACTCATATTTTGATTATGTGAAAGAGTAATCGGTATTAATGTGACTTCATGTGAA